>LPNX011144533.1:4955-63132 GCA_001517045.1 Pseudotsuga menziesii
TTACAAGGCTAAGTATGAAAGGTTGAAGATTCTCTATGCATCTCGGGCATCTACAGATGCCTCATCACAGACTGAAGACTAAAGGCAGGATAATCAGCAGTAAATTTTGGTTTTGAACAGGGTCAAATTTTTTGGCATGAGGACATGCTATAGTTTCTTCTTGGGGGAGATGTTGGGCACTGTTTTTGACCCCTTTTTGCCTCTTATATAACCCTCATTTCCTTCATAAAACCTCCATTTTGAGTAGAAAGCTTTAAAGTCCATCTATACACCATGGTTAAAGAGGTATAATGTCATTTGCTTATTAATAAATTGAGTTTTGTGATTTTTTAGGCATTTTAACTAGGATTTTTACTTAGACTACGGGATGTACTAACTTCCCGCATTTCCTCCAAGGTTGAGTAATTACAGGACAGCTAGGAGGGAAACGGAAGATCAAGAATGGATCCTTAATGTCCACAGATGGATGAACATCCAACAGTCAGATGAAGTGGCCTGTGCAGATGTCGAGTCAATCAGAGTCAAAGGTGGCCACCCGTTCTGCATTCAACACAAAACAAGGAACAATACTTATTTTGTGGAACTCCACGATCCTGAAGATGATCTCGTTAGCTCTAGCATTAAATTAGATGCAATTTTATAGCAATTTAAGTTTGAATTAGAATTTGTATAAATCAAATGCAAGACAATGAAGTTGGGATCACGATTTTGAAGAGGAACACGTTTGTGAGTCCAAACTGCGTGATATTTCTGTATAAGAGATTTTCTAGTGAATGAATATCAAATCTTAGTTCTGTAAATCTTTCATTGTGCGTGGAGTAAGGCTTTGGAGGGCCCCCATCGTTGAACTCTCGCACATTTACATTGCCGGTGTAGTAATTTGATGATTGCAGCAATTTCCTTTTGGTGCAAGCATTTAAATCAAGCCATTGGTATGTGTTCCTAGTAGTTTCTTGTTTATAAATCGCAGCATAGATTTAGTTAATCTCTTCATCGATTCTATTTGATGCTCTGTCTTTTTCATTCACGGTTCAAATCATAAATCCTATTGTGCTGTACATCATCAACGATTATTGGATAAACTCTGTTTTTATTTAATGGTTAAAGACTGAATGCATTGAGGGTTTAAATTAAGATTTAATTCATTATATATTGCTGAGTATCCAATGGAGAAATGGTAAAGACATTTACAAGTCATGAACACTATCTTGTAAAAGAAATTGATTAGTAATTGTCTTTCAGCGCTGTTAGAATTTTGCAGTTTGATCCTAGGTTTTAAAAACTTGTTGTTTAATTAACTTTTACCTTAATCTTTTATGTTTTCACAAGACCAACTACTGTATGTTTAAAAGGAAACAATGAAAGTACCCTTGTAAGAGGATTTTGTCTCTGTGAGCTGCAGTATCTTAGTTTCTGTCAGTAGATTTATTTTCAGTTAGCTAAATTCCAACTGAGTTCAGTTTCTCTGTCCTAAACTTGGATGTGTCTCAAAGTTCACAAACCCGGATTGATTTTAAATTCAAGTTTTGATTAACACTGATAGATCAGAGCCCAACAGTTTCTTCCCCCGCGGATTTGAGGATGATGTGGTCGTATCCACTCCCCACCGGCTGATTGTGGGTTCGGCATTGTTGCTCACGCTCATCCACAGGCTGGGAGACTGTAATTTCTTCCCCAGTGTGGTCTGTATATGTTTTCTTGGTGATCTCATGCCCAGGACGGGCTGTGTTTTCCCACGTTGTTGGATGTGGTTGTTGTGGTCTTCCTTACATGTTGGGGACTGTTGTAAATTCGCTTGAGAGTCATTTTGGCCACGATAGGGCCAAGAATGACTCATAATTCATTTTCCATATTTAAGCTGTGACAGCTGACTTAATTGCTTGTGTGCAATGGTTGATCTTCGGACTGTGAGAGGAGCAGGGATGTTGGCTTAGATTTGCTTGATAAACCTGGTGGCTGGAAACCACACAGACAGAGCTAGAGGGCTGGCCTTCTTCTCCATCACCCCTGAATAGCACTGGTAGGGAACGCAGGGCCTGAGGGACTGTGTAGCAGAGAAGGGACTGATTCCTTGTGTTGGGTGTGTTTGGGTGTCTTAGAGGTCAGGCTAGTTCTAGTGTAGGTGTTCTTGGCTCTGTAATGGGCTCACCAGCTTAGCAATTTTCCTTCTCTAGCTCCCTAATGGCCTGATAAACCCAACTCTGTTGGCTTGGCTATGTGTTTTGTGTATCCTTGGCTATGTGTAAGCCTGCTAGTTCCCTTATTCCTTGGAGAATCATGCCCAGCTCGGGGGTGGCAGCGCTGCTAAGAGATTAAGGAGCACGCTAGCCTATGGTTGGGTGGAACATTGCAGCGACGTAGCTGGTTGCGGAAGGAGTTTTCATAAGATAAGTGATATTGCCCAATTATACCTCTGCAACCTTAATTTCCATTAATGAAATGATGAACATGTTGAATGCATCCATGACTGAATGCTGTTGGTTTCCGTTATGTATGATGAATTCTTGTTTGAATATATGACGTTCTGATGTGTCTGATAGATGATTGCATAAGTCCATGTTTTTACTTCAACACAGTTTCCTTCAGCATTCTGTTTCAACCATTTTGTGTATGCATTTGTTCATGGGGCTCTTAGCCCGCATGTTTGAAGCTCGTAGTCGCGTCCTCTTTGCCAGTCGGAGGCATGGGGACGTGACATCGAGTTGTTGAAATTTACATTTTCTAATGTTTTTAATATTAATATACATTTAATTACATTGTTGGGTCAACTCTTGCAACTATTTCATTGGTGGGTCAACGCATGAAAACCCTCGACCATGGTTGTGTTGGTAGGGTTCCCATATCAGCCTTGCCCATACACACTTGCAGGAGCCAACGACATGCAATTTTTCTGCTCAGTTTGATTTTTTGCTCTTGGACCGAAAGTCACCAAGTGTCCCTGAACGACATGTTCATGCGACTTTCAACTGGACATAACTAGAAAACCTGAGGTCAGATCGAAGAACCGTCGACACCGTTGGTCTCTTGGGATGCAATTACCTCTAGGTGGCCCTCTCCCTCCTATTTTCAAGGACCGGTGACTTCATTGTGGATTGATTTTGTAAACTAGGTTTTTGCTCAATTTCCTTCAATGCAACTCTTGCATTGGTGGGTCAACTCTGCAAAAACCCCGATCGTGCCTCTTATAAGTTATGAGATGGAACTAGAAACACATGTACATGTACAAATTGAAAAACAACTAGGGTTTCATGAATACCAAATTGCATGGGCTATCACTATGGTTGACAAGTTAGTGGATGGAACTAGGGTTTAGTGACCTCTTTACAAGCTATGAGATGGAACTAGAAACACATGTACATGTACAAATTGAAAACCAACTAGGGTTTCATGAACTACAAATTGCATGTTATCACTAGGGTTGACAAGTTATGAGATGGAACTAGGTTTTAGTGACCTCTTTACAAGTTATGAGATGGTACTAGAAACACATGTACATGTACATATTGAAAACCAACTAGGGTTTCATTAACACCGAATTGCATGCTATCACTAGGGTTGACAAGTTAGTGGATGGAACTAGGGTTTAGTGACCTCTTGACAAGTTATGAGATGGAACTAGAAACACATGTACATGAACAAATTGAAAACCAACTGGGGTTTAATGAACTACCAAATTGAAAACCAACTAGGATTTTATGAACTACAAGTTTTGAGATGCAACTAGAAACACATGTACGTGTACAAATTGAAAAACAAATAGAGTTTCATGAACACCAAATTGCATGCTAGCACTATGTTTGACAAGTTAGTGGATGGAACTAGGGTTTAGTGATATCTTGACAAGCTATGAGATGGAACTAGAAACATGTGTACATAAACAAATTGAAAACCAACTAGGGTTTTATGAACTACAAGTTTTGAGATGCAACTAGAAACACATGTACATGTACAAATTGAAAAACAACCGTAGGGTTTCATGAACACCAAACTGCATGCTACCACTATGGTTGACAAGTTAGTGGATGGAACTAGGGTTTATTGACCTCTTGATAAGTTATGACATGGAATTAGAAACACATGTACATGTACAAAATGAAAAAAAAACAAGGTTTCATGAACTACCAAATTGCATGCTATCACTATGGTTGACAAGTTAGTGGATGGAACTAGGGTTTACTGACCTCTTTACAAGTTATGAGATGGAACTAGAAACACATGTACATGTACATATTGAAAACCAATTAGGTTTTCATGAACACCAAATTTCATGCTACCACTATGGTTGACAAGTTACTGGATGGAACTAGGGTTTAGCGACCTCTTGACAAGTTATGAGATGTAACTAGAAAAACATGTACATGTATAAAATGAAAACCAACTAGGGTTTCATGAACTACCAAATTGAAAACCAACTAGGGTTTTATGAACTACAAGTTTTGAGATGCAACTAGAAACACATGTACATGTACAAATTGAAAAACAACTAGGATTTCATGAACACAAAATTGCATGCTACCACTATGGTTGACAAGTTAGTGGATGGAACTAGGGTTTATTGACCTCTTGATAAGTTATGAGATGGAACTAGAAACACATGTACACGTACAAATTGAAAAACAACTAGGGTTTCATGAACACCAAATTGCATGAGCTATCACTATGGTTGACAAGTTAGTGGATGGAACTAGGGTTTACTGACCTCTTTACAATTTATGAGATGGAACTAGAAACAGATTTACATGTATAAATTGAAAAAAAACTAGGGTTTCATGAACTACCAAATTGCATGCTATCACTATGGTTGACAAGTTAGTGTATGGAACTAGGGTTTACTGGCCTCTTTACAAGTTATGAGATGGAACTAGAAACACATGTACATGTACAAATTGAAAAACAACTAGGGTTTCATGAACTACCAAATTGCATGCTATCACTAGAGTTGACAAGTTATGATATGGAACTAGGGTTTAGTGACCTCTTTACAAGTTATGAGATGGAACTAGAAACACATGTACATGAACAAATTGAAAAACAATTAGGGTTTCATGAACTACAACTTGCATGCTATCACTAGGGTTGACAAGTTAGTGGATGGAACTAGGGTTTTATGACCTCTTTACAAGTTATGAGATGGAACTAGAAACACATGTACATGTATGGTATGGTATGCTATGTTATTATGGTATGGTATCTAGAACTAGTATGGTATGGTATGCTAGTATGGTATGATGTTAGTATGTTATGGTACATGTTATGTTATGGTATGTTAGTATTGTACGATATGGTATGGTATGGTATGTTAGTATCATAGGGTATTGTATGGTATGATATGGTATATTACACATGCATACATGACTTAGAAGTAGAAACACATGTACATGATGTTAAAGTTAGTGGTATGGCTATGATGTTATGATGTTAGTGTATGTAATTTAGGTAGTGTATGGTACATTTGGGGGGAGAAGTGGGTGAGAAACGACCCCAATTGGGTGCTCTTCAATAAACACTCGCTCACTATCAAACTACATAAAATAATATATATGTCAATGTCAGCATATAAATGGGGGCAACAAGGAAAAAGATACTTGCATGTACAAAAAGCAATATAAGCAAGAGTTGCAATATATAAATATACCTGGGGGATGTGAGGAGGTGTGTAACCATTGGGTCAAACAACTATCAATGGGATAAAATGATTTCTACATGCATTAGCGAAGAATTTCGCTTGTTGGATAGCATCATCAAAATCACGTTCCTACATACAAAAGGATAAAGATACAATTGGACAATTTCAAAAACTTAAAAAAGTATATGTTGAATCATTAAAATCACAATTAAAAGAAAGCGATACATAAATGCACCTGCTGGCTCGTCAGAGGTGGGTCACCGATTTGGTGCTCTTCAAGCACCGATGCCTCACTAGAATCCTACATAAAGTAACATATGTCAATTTCAGATAATAAAAAGAATTGGAGACATATATACTACATGGACGGAAAATGAGGTTTTCAAAGAAAGCAAAACATACATGTACCTGGCGAGGGGGAAGAGGTGGGTCTCCAACAACCTCGCTTTGGTGCTCTTCAAGCACCACTTGCTCAATAGATTCCTGCATAAAGTAAGATATGTCAATGTCATATAATACAAAGAAAATGAGACATATACAACATGGAGGGACAATGACTTTTTCAAAGAATTCGAGACATACAGGTACCTGGGGGCGAGGGAGAGGCGGGTCAACCATCAAGATATCATGCTATGTAACAAAACATAAAGATACAATTAGAAAAATTCTAAAAATTAAAAGCATGAATGTTGAATTATTAAAAGCATAATTAAAAGCATATTTATAATAATACCTAGGTATGGGAATCTTCCTCTACATGAGAGGGACTAGGATGGGATTCAACATACTCGTCCTGCTAACCCTGCATAAAAGATATTGTATCCAGATTAGGATGTATTGAATGTTATGATCTCTGCTATAAATATGTAAATAACAATGACAAATTAAAAAGTATAGTTCTTACAGCTAATGGTGAAGAACCAAACCCATATGCAATATTGACTACTGCATCAATATTCTCAACATCAATCGATGGACTATGCGAATCTAGGCTATCATGGGACACCAGCTATATATTTGTTCACATAATTTGTTAGATAATTAAATAGAAATAAATTGCGAAACAATTGAAAATTGTGATATAAAACAAAATATAATATGAAAATAATGAGTTTCACTTACATATTGAAGTAATCCATCGTCTCAAAACTCTGAAGCAGGGCCATAGCATATGCCTTCACACGTTGTGCAGGGGTGTGGAGTAATACGATGCTCTGAACTCCAATGCGATATGTAGATGGATCCTTACTGTGTGATGGGCTGGCCTCAAAAGTGCCAACCCCTTGGCCTACATTTCCTTGGACAGGAGTCCCATGCTGAAGCAATGTATCTGCCAAGTCGAATAAAGCCTCCTGTGTATCATCAATCACAAGACCCGCAGGAGGATATAGTCGAGGTGGTTTTGGTGTGCGTGGAGGGTGTGGCACACAGTTAGGATCAGTCCTAGCCCCTTCCCTATCTTGGGGCATCCCATGACCCACACCCTGGAATTCTAAAATCGAAATAGTTCACATGTTTCCCTAGGATGAATTCTGCATACAACTTCCTCAGGAAATAAAATGGGATGTCCCTATTCCCATGAGGGTCTTCATCGAAGACCAGATACCATCGATCAATCCAATTGGCTTTAATATTTGGTTCCACACACCAGTCTATGGAAATATGTGCTCAACTATTGGGTGGAACCAATCCGGTGCTAGGGTCCCAGAAAAATGAAAACAATTGGTCTTTTGTAATCTTTAGTTTTTTAATGTCTTTATAACTCAAACCATCAGAATAGTATTTCCTCATGGATTCTCTATACGAGCTAATGTTTTACAGAGATCATTAGGCATTGGAAATTATGTTTGTTATGGTGTCCAATGCCTCAGCTAAATATTGTCTCAAATGATCCCCCCCTCTAAAAGATGAGCTAAGGCACCTCAATGCACCCAAACGAGCCAAAATCTAGGAATTGCAGTCTTATTCCCCCTCCGTGTTTGGGTTTGTGTCTGGGTTTGGGTTTGTGTTTAGGTTTGGGTTCGTGTTTGGTTTTGTTTCATTTTTCACAGTATCTTGAACATTCCTATTATCTGTTAATATTAACACAATGAATTACAAATTGTTTTAATATATCATTATTTGATTTAATTCAGTTTTTTTATTAAATTCATTTTAAGTTTTTAACAATTATAAAAACTATGAAATTAACAAAAACAAACAAATATCGAATACAACTATGGATGATATGAGTACTTACCTACCATTGGAGCCAAGCCACCTCCAAATGCTCTAACGCAAAACGTTGGTGCGGTATTTTGCCTTCCCGATATCTAGCTCACTATGCAAATAACAATTGAGGCCCACGGCCTCTGTTTTATTTATTTTTTTGGTTTTCAATATTGCATATGCGATATGTAAAACTTCAAAAATGCACATGTGATATATTGCATTTGCGATATCTACTAACTAACATTAGCCTTGTCTTTGGGATTGGGCTTTCCAAACGTAGCATCAATAACACATATGCGTTGTTGATTTTACATTTCGGAAGTGCATTTCTGATTTTTAAAGTGGAAAGGTGGAACCAACTTTGTGCGAGCACCCTGTGGCTGGATCAACTTTGAGTTGTCCATGCCTAGATACATGTTATCATCGACATTGTACCTGTTATCCATTTATCAACTATGAGTTGTTTTTTATGTTCTTTATATTCTTCTAGTTATCTATCATGAAAGTTTGGTTATCCATTCAATAGCTATGAGTTATCCATGCATTCAGCTACCAGTTATTATATATATAGATAATAACTGGTAGTTGATGAATGGATCAATTATATATATATATATATTATAATTGTTTATTTCGAATTTTAAATGAGTGCCATAAAATCAATCTCTATAGTACACTTGTCTTATCCTTGTCCATAGATGAAAAAGCATAGGTCACAATCCACCCCAAATCTCAAATAAAAACATCTATTGACAGAATTAATGTAGTGAAGAACTAGTAAAAACATGAAATCTTCTTATATATTTACAATCCAAGAGTAAAAATGGTTATTACACCGAAGGTGTTATTAAAGGGGATGAATCTACTCAATATTTCGTCGTCTGTTGATGGCGAATGAGGAGCTATCCTTTGTATTTATGAAATTTATAAAAAAAACAATTCGTTGATCCTGTACATTCTGTGCATTAAAAAAATAAATTCGCTAACCCTGTACATTCCATGCATTCATTCCGTGAGTGCGTTGTTAGACGAGTGACATCTGAATAAGCATCCAATATTCAAGCTTTTTATTCAATATTCAAGTTGTAGATATATACTCATGGAATTAGTATAAGTGCAAGCAATTGCAATGAGTGCCCTCCATAAAATCCAGGGTGAAGAGGTGATGCCAGTTCTCTTACTACAAGAAGGGAATCTACAATTTTCCACTGGGTTTGAAATGAGCTCTCGACCTAGAGGATATATATATTAATCTATATAGGTTAAGCGTTCAGGAAGGGCCAAGTATTTGTGTCTGCTACAAGTTTTTGTTAGGATGCAAGAATGAGTCTATTACATTCCCGTCAACTGATTCGGTATCAATAGGCCTAAAACGGGCTTTCCTCCTATGCTTACTTTGCCTATGTATTGGTAAATATGGAGCTGAGATAACTCTTACCCTTTTCAACTTTCAAGCTACAGAGGTGGCAATCAAGAACGAATAAGATCACTAGAAATTGCACTTCATAGCAAAGCCATCATACTCGCACTTCATTATCTGAATTATAGGAAGGAATATCTGGGTCTTGGAATCCTTAGAGTGAATAAGCATCGAATTGAATATTCTCTTCAGAGTCCAAACTCCTATGAATCCTCCTGAAAAAATGTCTCCATCGAGAAGCTTTGCAATACTCGACAAAAATCTTGTAGTAACTTATCACCAGTAAAGCGCTGCCTAGAAATACAACAATGGCTATGAGGCTAGGACTGATAGCGGTGTGGCATATTCATGCTTGGTGGGTCCTTTACTTATGGCTATATTTGGTGAGGCTCCCCATCCAAACTCATATCTGCCAGCTGAAATTTCCCTTGGACGAGATTGCTCCGGAGACAAACTCATGGCGAATTTCTTAACAGAATTGAAAATACATAAGTGTAATTAGTTACTATGTTCGTGGAGAATGAAGGATAACAAACCCACTACAAAATCATAATTAACGCCACTACAAATTCAGAGTGAATTGATGTAACTAAACAAAATTGATGAGAAACTGCAAATCGCCTCAGCGTATTCATGGTGTGCTAAGCTTTGCGAAATGATGAAATCGCCTACCCATTAGGAAAATAGACTCAATGCGTACAATTTTCATGAGTTTTGAGCTACTTAACATAAAACCAACACATTCTAAACTTCGAAATTGAAATAAAATTGAATCACAGACACCTAGCCATGGGACTGCGAAATGTTATGGATTTCTTCTTTCATATTTTTTATAATAAACATCAAAATTGAACTGATCTTGAATCACAGATGCCACCTGAGCTTATCTCAATTGTAGATTCTCTCCATCCAATGGGCAAGGAGCAAAGTCAACGGTTGACTTTTCTCCTTTCCCATTGGATGGAAAGAATCTGCAATCAGGATAAGGATGGCTATAGATGCCTAGCCCCTGGACTGACAAATGTTATGGATTTCTTCTTTCATGTTTTTTATATAAACTTTGAAATCGAACTGATATTGAATCACAAACCCCTACTCCAGAACTGCCAAATGTTATGGATTTCTTTTTTCATGTTTTTTTTAATAAAAGCCCTATATTAGAAAGAAACTCGAACATAACAGAGTAATTTCCAAATTATAGCGACAACAGATTTGTGAGTCAGAAAGAAGGCAACAGATTAAAGAGACAACTAGCATTGAATTTTTCTCTCTTCTTGCTACCACCTATATTAATTAATGAATATCATCTATCTTAGCTTTAAATAATTAACAATATTATATTATATTATACTAACAGTAGCCCAAAGATTAAACTTCGGAAAGGACTCAACTAGCATTAAATTTTCCTTTGTGCCTGCTATCATATATATTAATTAACGAATACCACCCATGTGAGGGTTAAATAACTAACAATATTATATTACATTATATTTACAATATTTACCATGAATGAATATCATCCATCTCAGCCTTAAATAACTAATAATATTATATTATATTATACTAACAATATTTACATATTATTGCTATTGTTTGTTCCTTTAAAATATATCTTTGAGATTCCCTTCTTAAAAGAATTTCTATTTGTTTTTTTCCGACCATTCTAATTGAAATTCCATACTCTCCATGACATAATTGGTCTTTTTGTGTTGGCAAGAAGTAACGTGGATTTTGCAATGGTCTTTTGCATTAGATAATACTCTGGACTTGGTCTTGCTGGAACACACTAGTATCTTAGGGTTCAAGTGGCAATACAACCCATTTTCATGCATGTTTAAATAAAAAAACCATTTCAATAAAAATTAATGATGTAACACTCCAACCCTCTCGAGGAGGGTGGTAATGCGGTCAAGCAAAGAAAATGTTTTATGAACACGCCAGGCCAGGTCGCCGCCATGGTTTTGAAAAAAGTTTTATCCGGCAATGTGCTCTACTAATGGAGCTAATCGAAGTTGTAGAACTTGAAAAAAAACAGAAAAACTTGTGTTAATATCAAGGTTGAAGAAAGGTTTATGGGAGTCTAATGAGCGGTCATATTTATATTAGTTATTTTGCAAAGAAATGTAACAATAAGAAAATAAATTTGTGTTTGTTGGATTGTAATTTTCAGTTTCATATATCAAAGTTTATGACTTGGAGGGCCTCCACATTCCATCGTTATGGTTTTGGGATTCACAAGGAGCGGAGGGCACCATGCCTTTGCCTTTACGTGTAGTGAAGAGACAAGTTAAAGAGAAATTCAATGGAATTGTTACGTCTATAAAAACTTGTGCCCCGTGAGCTACAATATGTGTGTGGAAGGGGGTTGGCTTCTACGTCCATTACGTCATGAAAATTAAGCAACAAGCTACTAATGGAAATCCTGACTATATACCATCGATATTCAATACGAAGATTGACTTGGGATATTAAAAACTTAAAACAAAAAAATTTCTTCACTTCTCAACCTTATGTGGCCATTCAATGATCTTCAATACATGAGATTATAAGAGAACCCACACAAATGGTCGACATGAAAAATGGTGTCGCTTGTGCAAATTATGATGTGCAGAAATTTTGATGTCTCACATAGTTCAAGTTTCAATTTCAAAGGTATAGTCTCTCCACGCCCAGGTCTCAGTTTCAAAGGTATAGTTCCTCCAGTTCAAGGGGTTTCGAAGTTTTCTAAAGCTAACTAAAACTTGGAAAACTCCTATAACTATGCCCCTTGGATTTTTGGACTTTTTTGCTTTGTAAGATTCCATTGGCATTCAAAGGATCGAGGCAAAAGCATTGACTTATTCACAGAATGTTTTCAAATTTAAAAACTTTATGTACAAGAGCCTTTTGGAGGAAACTTATCTTCACTTATGTGATGATTTAGAAGTTTGATGTAAATTCTTTTCACTTATTTTCCTAGACTTACTTTCATCACAAAAACTTATATCATCTACACATAATGTTTTCTCATTTTTAAAACATATCTGAAACATATCAAAGTTCTCTTGGATGTTTCTGTGTGTTTCTTGCATAGAAGATACATTGATAATGAATGCGTTCATGTGTAATATGCAGGGAAAACGCTGCATTTGAGAATGGGTGAGAGTCGCATGCATTACAACACTGTATAAAAGTTTGCAGCCAAACCTTACCGGACAATGCCTACATTAGGTGGGGCTGTATACTCTGCCAACCAGAACATAGTTGAATAATTAGCTGATTCCATAGTCCATGTTGGATGGAATTCATGTGCCTTGAACTTGAACACATTTTCAGGACCTTGTTGTAGGGTTGGAATTTCAAATGACGGACATCCGTCAAAATTGTCGGTAACAAACAAAATCTGAAAGTTTTCTGTATTCTAAGCCAGATTTTGACTGTCTCTGCAAAATCTTAGCTGTATTTGACGGGTAAATTGATCCATGACGAGCATTTACCTGTCAAATTCCATCCCTAGTGGGACCTCGGCGCCATATGGAGTTTTCCGAACATAAGCCGAGGATGGCGCTGATATGTTCGATAAATAAAAGAGTGATGTATTGTCACCTTGATACTCGCCGGTCACCGACATGATTAGGTTCTGGTCATGGTTGAACAAAATAACACCTCGAGTATGATATATATAAGCCCATGCTCCAGCGATCTATCCATCAATATCTTGTCCCCGGCCTCCTTCAAATTCCAAATTGTATATGATGACATGTTCCCATCAACTTTATTCGTTGCCACGTCTATCAATTGTTTTGTAAAGAGTAAATTCTCAAATATGATGACACTTCAAAACAATCCACACATGTTCTTCTTTTTGCTTGCAGCCTTCAACTTCGAGTTGAAAGGCCATTATATTGATCTAAGGAGCCTGGAGGTAACAAGGTATAGGAACCATGCGGGTGCAGAACCTTCGAGAGCTCTCAGAGCAGAATCAACATGAGCATATAGCGCACACTCAGCCGTTGATCCCCCTCTCACAAATCCGCCCTCCACGGTACAGACGTTGGGGATTCACTAACCTTGCCATTGACATGGTCTTGGCTTCGCCGGTTCCTTTTGTCTTTGTTTTATACACTGGTCAAGTGCCCTCTAATAATGTCTTTGCTTTAGACTCCGCCGCTCTAAAATTTACTCCTAAAATTTTGGAGTATCAACCAGTCCCATTTTTAACCTTAAGATTCGTGGGAATAGTGCTTTTAAGAATCTTTACAACATAAAAACGAACTACATTTCTAAGAAATATTATCATCTTACAACGAACGTGTTAAGCTATCCAACAACAAGTCAACGGTTTCCTCACATCTACAATCCACAGTCAAAAGAATCTCCTTTTCCGCGAACATGGTCAACTAGAAACTAATGCACAATACGGACATTACAAGGGAACGGACAATAATAGTCTACTATAGTAACGGCGAACAATACTCTACAGGCAGCAGAGTATTGCTAGCCCATAGTAACATGCACAATACAATGATATGCTCGCCTATAGTAACATGCACAATACAATGATATGTTGCTACACGCATGGCAAGCACCTTTAACTTTCGGAGTAGCCACTTGTATTTACAGGCATCTTTCACTTTCCCAGTTGGCACGTGTAAGTATTTTTGGTATGATTTAATTACGTCGAGAGTAAAATTGCATGCAGAGTATTTAATGCGACGGCGGTCGCATTGTCCGCCGTCGAATCCGTTCCAAAGAGCGATCCGACGGCGGACAATGTGTCCGCCGTCGCATTAAATACTCTGCTGCACGCAGAGTATTGCTAGCCCATAGTAACATGCACAATACAATGATATGCTCGCCTATATTAACATGCACAATACAATGATATGTTGCTACACGCATGGCAAGCACCTTTAACTTTCGGAGTAGCCACTTGTATTTACACGCATCTTTCACTTTCTCAGTTGGCACGTGTAAGTATTTTTGGTATGATTTAATTATGTCGAGAGTAAAATTTACATCGTTCAATTATCTTTGGGGACTTTTTTTAAAAGACGATACTCTACAAATTCATATGTAGAAACAAACCTCAGATTTTGGGGATTTAACTTTTATCTTTCGGACATTTCCCGTTTTGTAATTAAGATATTAATCTCCGAATATATGCTGCCGTTTTGTAATTAAGATTCCAAAACTGGCACTCTAAAAGACATTCTATATTATCATCCTACAATCCAATAATATGATGCCACGCATTGTTAGAGCTCCGTTTCGTTGTGGAAAAAAAATTCAGTAGTGGAGGAAAAATAGAGGAAAGTTAGCCAGCACCGTACAATAATCGATACAAAAAGAATTAACAAAGGAACGAAATGTTGGATTCAAAGAAAATTTAGCGTCTTATTGTATTCGCACATCGACACCTATTCTTGACTATAAAAATACCCATCCATGGCTGCTTGTGCGTATAGACAACAGATAGCAGTTTAGTTAAGCATTTGGCCATGGAGAGAGTCGTTCAAGCTCAAGCATCAATGACAGAGCCCAAGAGTTGGAAACGTTTCAGCCATGGGAATTGGTTGATGTATCAAAAGACAAGAATGTAATCAATGTCAAATGGATTTACAAGACAAAGCAAGATGTTGATGGGAATGTGCAAAAGCACAAGGCAAGAATGGTAGCAAGAGGGTTCACACAGCAACACGGCATCAACTTCAATGGAACGGTTGCACCTGTTGCACGCATGGATACAGTCAGAACAGTGTTGGCCATTGTTGCACAACACAAATGGCATGTTCATCAAATGGATGTCAAGTTGGCATTCTTAAATGGCTATCTAGAAGAGGAAGTATATGTGGAACATCCACAAGGATATGAAGTTCCAGGTCAAGAACATAAAGTGTACAGGCTGAAAAATGCATTATATGGTTTGAAACAAGCTCCAGAGCTTGGTACAGTCGGATTGACTCTTATCTCATTGAAAATGGATTTCACAGAAGTGAAAGTGAACCGACTTTGTACACCAAAGTCGATGAGCAAGGTAAAATGTTAATTGTCTGCCTGTATGTAGATGATTTAATATTTACTGGTGATTATGGCATAACAGATTTTAAAGCAGTCATGAAAAGTGAATTTGAAATCACTGATCTGGGGCTTATAAAGTTTTTTCTGGGCATTGAAGTTCAACAGTCTGAAAGTGGTATCTTTATATCACGGTCCAAGTATGCAAGTGAAGTTTTAAAAAGGTTTAACATGTTTAATTGCAAGACAGCCCCAACACCAGTAATAACAGGTTTAAAATTGAGCAAGGATGATGAAGGATCCACTATAGATCCTACGCTGTTCAAAAGGCTTGTTGGCAGCTTTATGTATTTGACAGCAACAAGACCAGACATTATGTATGGAGTAAGTCTGATCTCAAGGTTCATGGAGTCACCAAAAGACTCACATTGGCAAGTAGGTAAAATAATTCTAAGGTATGTAAGTGGCACAAAAGACCTTGGTATTATGTATTCAACCTCAGAAAATTTTAAACTCATTGGTTACACTGACAGTGACAATGGAGGCAGCATAGATGACAGGAAAAGCACATCTGGGTACACATTTCATTTTGGTACAGGTGTTGTTTCATGGGCTTCAAAGAAACAACCCATAGTAACTCTATCTTCAGCTGAAGCAGAGTATGTTGCAGCAACAAGTGCTGCATGTCAAGCTATCTGAATGAGGAGAGTCTTAAAAGACTTGTCACAGAACCATCAAGAACCGACAACAATCTTATGCAACAACAATTCAGCCATAGCATTATCAAAGAATCATGTGTTTCACAAGAGAACCAAGCACATCGACATAAGGTTTCATTTCATAAGAGAGTTGGTGAATGACAAGGAAATTTGTTTGGAATTTTGCAGGTTTGAAGACCAACTTGCAAACATCTTCACAAAGCCATTGGCAAATGATACTTTTCAATATCTGCGTAGTTATCTTGGAATGACAAGTTCTCCACATTGAACTCTGTCATAAGCAGAGCATGTCTAAGCTCTAAAACATTTTGTAAATTTTGTTTTAAAAATCCCCATCTGCTTATAATTAAAGGGAAGTGTTGGAAAAATGTAATTACTCGCAAATTTGTACTTGACTCTCAGTGGACTCTGTCAAAGTCTGTACAAGTCAAAATCTTGTCTGTCAGTCTGACAAGAAGGAAGAGTCCACGATTCGACAATGTAAACTAGTTGAATTTTTTTATGAAGCTAAGTTGTTAGGTAGATGGTTATTACAGTCTTTAATGGTGAGTCAGCCGACCCATGTAAAAGCAATCTTCAGGTTGCCTATAAATAGAAGAAGCAAATTGTAAATCAGTTTACATAGACATTAGACAGCAGAGGAACTCAGGGTGAGAAAGAGAAGTCGAAGCTCAAGCTTCTGTGCATGTGATTTAGTCGAAGAGTCGAAGCTCTGTAGACCGACAAGTCTGGACCGATCAATTTGTAATCGACAAGTTTGTAATACTTTGTTATTTCCCATAGTTAAATATATGAAATGGTTTATGGTAAATGCATGATTATTTGGCTGCACATATTTCCAGATTTACTTCTGTAAATGTCTTTTACAATTACTCTTAAGTGAAAGATCAAAGAACCCATAAAAATATCATCGCGTGAAAGTTCCAGGTTTTACGGCACATTTGTCGACTCAAGTCTTCCTACATATTTGGGCATATGTTTTATAAAGATCTTTGGATTTGTTAATGTGTCCATTTTTACTCTATCTTACTCATAGGTGAAAAGCATTTGCAATTTCTTAAGTCTTTAGACTAAGAAACATACTCTGTAGATTTCGACCAAAGTGAGCTGACTTAAGTGGTCGGTTGTGTGAGCCAACTTGAGTGGTCGGTTGAGTCAGCCGACTGAGGTGAACCGACTTAGTTGAAGACATTAAGTGAACCGACTTGGTCGAAGACATGAAGCAACCGACTTGGTCGAAGAGAAGAAGTCAGCCGACTTGGTCGAAGTGACAAGTGGTCGAGTAAAAAAAATCGGTCGGTAGAACCGACAAGTAAGTCGAAGTAAATTTAGTCGAATGGAAGACCGACTAAAATTTATAAACTTGTCTAGTCGGGAGATAGACAAGTTTCACCCAACAGATGAAAAAAAGAAGTGGTCGGCGTGAAAAATGAAAATCAAATTTAATATCGACTGAGCCCTAAACCCAAGTTTAGTCGGCTTCGTTTTGGCTATCAGGTGGGAATGAATGTCGTGGGCGCCCTACTCGCGTCAGGCCCCATGGTTGTCGAGGCCGTCACATTCTGACGGAGTCCCAGTCCAGCACAGTCTAAATCATGTTTGATTTATAAATAAGATTCACGATCTTTGGATATTAGATACATAAACAAGGGTTTAGTTGTTTTTGCCGTATAAATTGAAATGAATATTGCTGTTATTGTTATTGATATTGGGATCTTACTGTTATTTTTTTCAAATTTTAAATGCTTTTACAAATTAATTTGTTATCATAAATAAAAAGAACTAAAGAAGTTTCAAGTTCGCAGTAGTTTCTCACATTCAGGGCTTGAATTTACAACAGTTTTGTATGTGTAATCATCTACTACGTTTAATAAATTTGTGGTGTTTTGCTCCTTCCATAAGAAAGCATTTAATTTTTGCTCCGTCCATAAGAAAGCATTTAATTTTCAATTTTCAGTGGAGAAAAGATATAAGCATTTAATTTTCTAATACAAATAATTTATTGTTTTACTTTTATATAAAATGGAATGGTATGCGTGTGATTGAATTTATAAGCATTATTCCAGAGAAATATACTTCAACCGCAAGTAGAGTGTGGACTCCCCGTTCCTTGAGACAAGGAGGGCCAAGCCACGTTCTACTCCTTGGAGTTTAACCACGTTTTACTCTTTGGAGTTTAATCATTGTTGTTGGGATTTGGTCATTTGTCATTAATGTCTATTTTTGTAATTTGGTCTTTGGTAAATGGAGTAAGCTACCGAAGCGATGGCTTTGTTCGGCAGTCATCATCGTGCCGGTTTTTTGACCACTGTCGCGCCGGTTCTCTGATCATCGTTGCGCCGGTTCTCGACCAAAATACATGGGTTCTCAATCGATGTAACCGCCAGTTCTATAGAAATGATTTTCACCTACATGGTTCATCAATAAATTAAATTCTTCTTTAATCATAATTTGGTCCATCATACTGAATCGAAGACTCTCACTTCTTCGACCTTCATCAAGTTTAGGCTATGGGTACACCTGCTATCGATGTACTGCTCACAGTGGTCTATTCCACAACTTAATAACACATCCACTCTATGCGATTCTGCACATCTATTCCACAACTTGATAGCACATCCACGTCTATTCCGTATACCGCTTGAATCATCCATGCTTTGTTCCTATCTTGTTAACTGGGACCTATCTGGCTAATTTAGCTTTATTGCTAACTGGTAATGCTTAACGGAGCTATATATTTACCTCGTGAACAATACCGAAACCCTTTTTTCGGAGCCACCACCAAGCACCATTAACCAGCCTCCGGTTTCTTTGAATCCAACGGTGACGACCATTAACCAACGGCCACCATTAACCAGTCAATCTCCATTAACCAACTTGCAATAGAACAACGGCAAGCTTATTATGCTTATTACTTACGATTAGATCTCAGCCCTTAGAGATCCAACTGTCAGCAATGAGTAATAAGCAACAGCTTTGAGAATCAACCGTCAACAATGAGCAACAACCAACCAGCAATGAGCGCGGGCTGATTAATTTTCGCGCCCCATCCAACCTTCTTTCCTTTTTCGTTTTTCTTTGAATCACATGCGCAGATGCGCTTCCCTTTGAATCCAAATCCAACATCCCCTTTTTCGTGTTTCTTTGCATCCAACATGCGCTTCCTTTTTTCAAATTTATTTGATTCCAAAGCTTCCTGGACGTGGAATTTTTTTTCGTGGTCTGTGGAACCCAGCAGTAGAGTAAATCCCCGACCGCCTCCAGACAACTTCTTCTTTCATGTCGTTGGATTGTGCGTGTGAACATGTGAGTAAATCGTTGACTAATAACATCGTTGCCAATGGGAATGCAGGGATAGAATTTGACGGGTAAATGCCCGTCATGGGTCAATTTACCTGTCAAATACAGCAAAAATTTTGCCCAGACCCTCAAAATCTGGCTTGGAATACAGAAAACGTTTCAGATTTTGTTTGTTACCGGCAGTTTTGACGGGTGTCCGTCATTTGAAATTCCAACCCGGTTGCCATACCCCAAAATCCACTTCCGACAACGAAAAGGGGCTCTAACCATGTGGCGTCATATGATTATGATTGGGCTGCAAAATGATATGTGTCTACAGCCTACAGTGGCTCTAAATAACATGTAGTCTACCTAATTCCACAAAATGTGAGATTTGATTGTGCATGTGATGTTGTGTCAAATTCCCTCGTGTGCCGTAATTGACTAAATTTTACTCTTTAACGTAATCCACTTGTACACTCCGAGTCAAACGAGGCCGTAACCGTGCAACAAACATATCATTGTATTGTGGATGTTGACCATGTTCGGGGGCAAAAAATATCAATAAAAGGTGAGCACGTTCATATGTTTCGGCCAATCATAGCAGAGAGGCCGTGGGTAGCTAATTTGGCCATGGGCAAACTCGTTCAAGGTGAAGCAAAAATGACGGAGCCAGAGAGTTACAAGGCTTCCGTCCATGGTCATACCTAGAAGGTGAGCAAGGACAGCTGGTGGGAGCCTGAAGGGAATGTGGTGGGCACCCTGCTCGCGTCAGGCCCCGTGGTCGTCGAGGCCGTCACATTCTGACGGAATCCCAGTTCAGATTCACGGAATCATGTTTGATTTATAAATAAGATTCACGGAATCATGTTTGGTTTGTTGTTTTTGCCGTATAAATTGAAATGAACATTGCTGTCATTGTTGTTGAAATTGGGATTGACAGGCAAAATCGCCTATGATGAACATTTTGCCTCTTTGCCTGTCAAATTCCCACCCTTCTTGTATATGGTTTGTATGTACTCCAGTGCACCTGGCCACTTTTTACTCTCTGGAGTGTTGAGATTCGGTCATTTTTTATATTGTCATTAATGTCTATTTTAGTAATTTGGTTTTTGGTACTTTTACATAACTAATTTTTTTTTGTTGGATGGAAAGGCTGTAGTGATTCTCATTTGGACTTTATTACGTAGAACAGAAACAGTAGTTATCAACTTCACCATTAATACGGCTTACCCTTTCACAAAATATGCAATTGTTTCCCTACCCTCGAGTTACTCGATTTTATCACGATCAATCAACGGGTCTGGTCATGATCAAATCAACGGTTCAGTGTATTCATTTGTTACCCACGGTTTGCTGCATTCGAATCAAAGTGCTCCGTGGTCTTCCCTCCGTAAGGACCTTTTCACCGTCTTCCATACCCAAATGTGAGAGAATGTTTGAAATTTTATCCTTTCTTGATTTTGTTTTGCTTACTCACCGCATTAATAAGTTTCAATGATGATAGTCTTGAGTTACAAAGTAATGAAATGGCCTCAAGCAAAAATAAACTAGAGTGAAAGGTAAGGCACTGCGAAAACTATCCTCATATGAAGAGGAAAAAATAAATCAACACACATTTCAAAGACATTAGTAGTGATACCAAATTGAGCAATCATACAATTTGGGAAAATAATATAGAATTCTCGAAAACAAAAAATTATCTAATTGTCTTTGTTGAAAAAATGATGACATGGTTTATCATAACATGCCAAGATTCGAGTTTCACTAGGTGGCAACTAGGATAACCATTTTTTTATGTGATGAGATAACTTCCTAGATCCTTCCAAAAGTGACGGTTTGATTACTAACATGGACAAATCCAAAGTTATAACATCATTCAAACCCTCAACTTGGATATCTACTATAAATTACTGTTGAGGCCTGGAAATTCGCAGGCAACAACAGCAAGGGATTCCCCCCAGTCAACGTTACCAACTAGCCCGTGACTATTTGGTGTAGGGAATTCGTCCGGTTTGCGGTTTGGCTACCGTAGGTCAAGTAACAAAAACAAAAGGTTTTACCGGTTGCAACCCGGTCCACCGTGTGTATTTTTGTGTTTTTTGACTTAAAGTATGAGATGCATATGCCTAATTAACCATGCAGGGTGATAAGGATGCGAGGAGCAGTCACAACATGATGCGCAGGTTTTTACCTCTCGTCTTAGAACTCACAAGCATCTAAATCACATATACAGTAATGAAGGAAACTAACTATCTACCTATCCCCGGGGAGCCAAATTGTAACTTATTTACGAGTAATGTGTATTTTTCATGCATTATAAACAGAAATTACAGATAGCTGATATTCCTACCCACAACACATGAACAATTAAAGATATTTAGACAATTAGATAGCCAATTGTTTATGAACAACATACATTACTCATGGTGGTAATTCCACAAAATAAACCAGACATCATTCAAACAAGAACATAGGTTCTAAGAGTTAGAATGATCTCATAGTTAATGGACATAAAACTGAAAAACAAAATAGTTCATCTTTCCGCAATCCACAACATAACATTTGAAAGTCCCACCAATCTTTCTCCAACAGGAAAACAATAACTCTTTATTGGAAGAAAAAAAAGTAGTTCTTTTTACAATATCGCTTTACATGTTTAACTGGGAAAAAGTCCCTATTCCTTCTAAGCCTTCTATATTTATACAAAAAGGGCAGGACTGTTGGGCTGCCCAAAGGTAACCCTTGGGCTTCCCAACTCTTCACCTCCAATGTTTCACTTTCTCAAATGTTTTTACAAAATCGTTACAAATTACAAAACTAGCCAATCTTTTACGAGGAGGGTCCCACTTGGGTGTCCAGAAACTTCTTCCACGCCAAAGCTTTAGAGGCGATGCCTTCAAAGGCACAAGGTTCCAGAAACTGAATGTTGATCTCAAACTTTGCAGCCTGGTTCTTTATAGCCTCAATCCTGGCTGCACTCAACCGAAGCTGATCCTCCAAAAGCTTAACATTGATGGCGGAATGATCTACTTCGCTCCTTAAGATCTGGTCATCCAGGGATTTAATATGTTGTACTCTTGCTTCCTCCTGTTGATATCTCTTCTGCAACATCTCCACAAATGAGTTGTGGTCCGGGAAAACATCAAGCCTCTGCTCGGCCTTTATTTGGCACCGGTTGTAGGTAATAAGGAGCCTTCTAAAAAACTCTATGCATGCTCCTTTCGTCTTTTTAACAGCTTTTTTGAAATCCTCTGCGGTATTTATAGAAAACTCTAGTAAGTCATAATCCCGCTTGAGGGGCTGTTGATCCTTTGATGGAAATTCTGCTAGAGTTTCTTCATTATTTTCCAGCTTTGTCATTCTTGCTGTCAGGACTTCAAGGACGTCCTGAGATCTATCAACGAAATAAGAGGAGGTCTCCAAGATTTCCTCTAATCGACTATCTACCTGCAGAACTTTGCATCTCTCCCCTTCTATGGCAGTTTGCAGCTGCAGCATCTTGGCCTTTAGCACCAGCACATGCTCCTTAAAAGGCTGGAGGTTAACCTGCTGTTCTTTTACTTCCTCCAGAGCAGTTGTTAGAGAAGAAATCTGCTCTCGCAGTTTCACCACTTGTTCTTTAGCTTGCTGCTCATTTGCTTCTAAGGAGGTCTTTTACTGCTCTAAGTCTCCTATCTTTCACAGTAGCTGCTCTTTCTCCACCCGGAGCTCTTGATACTCTCGTTGCACTCTCTCCAGACATTCCTGTGTAGTTTCCCTAACTTGTCTCTCCACTTGGAGGAGCTGCAATTCATTCTTTGAGGACCTCATCTCTTCTCTCATGTCCTCATACTTCCTCTTCAACTTATTGCTTTCCTCTCTCTCTCTTCGTAATGTGTCTTTCAGCTGAGCGGAGGACTTCTTGGATTGCTCCAAGTCTATCATAATCTTATCCACATTGTCTTCCGAAGCGTGGATCAGTGTTGCTCTGGCTCTAATGGTGAATCTAGGGTCTCGGTCTGTTCCAAATACAACGGGTGTATCTGTTATCATTTTCCCGGACAAACCTCCTGTTTCGACCTTCCTCTCCGTTCTCTTCACTATCCTCTTTGTCTCCCTGTCATAGAAAATAGTATTGAAATCAGGGATCTCTTCCCCTTTCTTCTGTACAAAGGGGACCACCTTCAGTGTAGGAACCATAGATTGTCCAGATGTGCTAGCAGTAGGTACTTCTGGGTCCTGAATCTCGGCGTTCTCCATGTCTTGGGTCTACCCTCCAGCTGTGTCAGAAGCTGACTGTTCTGCCTGTGTTTGTGCCAGCTTTAGCCTCTCTGCTTCTTGTTTCTGTAACTCTTCATCAAGCTTCTTTTTCTTTTCTTCTTCTTCATTCCTTTTGTCTTCCTCTGCTTTTCTAGCTGCCTCTTTCGCAGCTTTTCTTTTTTCTTCTTCTTCTCCCTGCAGCCACCCTACAGCTTCTTGTGCCAACCTTTGGGCTTCCTCATTTCTTCTCTTGGCTTCTTCCTCAGCTTTTGCTTGTTCATCTCCCTTCCCACCTTTGGTGATTATCTTATTCTTGAACCTTCTCCTCAAGGATGTCACGTTCAGTGCACTACGGAAGACAGATTCTTCTCTATCCCAATGGTGGGTGTATTCGAAGTGGACGTTATTTTCTTTGCAGTGTTCTGCCACTTTACCGTGGGAGTCATTCCAATGGAAGGGCATCTCACTAAAATGAAACCTTTCTAATTCTTCTACAAACTCATCATCTTTTTTCACCCTAGTAAACCTGTAACTTCCTAACTTGAAGGGAAAAGGAGGATAGGCAGCCTTCTTATGCTCAAACAGAAAGTTCCATATGCCATCTAGGAAGACTTGCTTGACGGCCTCCTTATGGATGATCTAGTCCGTGGCGTATTTGGGCAGTAGGGAAGGTGCTCTTGAACCTCCAAACATCCTGAAGTAAAGGCCATCCTCAGTCAGATAGTAGTCTGCATATTCTTCAATTACTTGCAGCGCCTCCTCTGACATGCATTCACACTCCTTCAAGAAAATGAGCATATACAGTGGCATGATGAAGTGTTCACAGACTTCTCAATAATGGCTATGATACTTGTGTGCCCACAGTGGTTTATATGCAGAATAGACAAGCATTCTTTCCCTGTCCCAGATCCACCTGAGGCTAGGGAAAGGCTGATTGCACAATATACAATCGACAAGTATTGAACTCATATAGAATTCAGACCTCTTTTGGGACACTCCTCCCAAATCCGAGGCTAAGCAAGCTGAAAGACTATTTGATACAATGCTGGCCTAGTTGAAAACTGTCCCCTGGGTTGCAACATAAAAAATGATTGGCATCCATTCCAATTTGAAGAACCTGCCATGAGCTCTTCCAAAAATCCTGTTAAGCATCAAAGCTATGAACCTATATGGGGCCCTTTAGCTTGTTGTATCATACTCTCCCGTAGCCCTAGTTCTGAAATGTTTTCCAGATAACAGCATCATTTTCAGGGTCTCTACAAGGTCCATTCTAATGTTATTCAACCAATCGTTAGACAGAAACACTTGCACTTCTGGCAGGTGGTAGGTCAGAGCTACATAGCTCGGGCTATATGCAGCATAGCCTTGTTTGTTAACATCCTTCACAATCATCGTGGTTACATCTGCCCGGGGCAGAATCCAACCACTCACTTCAAAGGATGGGAAAAGCTCTGGTCTGGTGGCAATCTTCATGAGTGTAGATCTCTCTATGTTGGCATAAATGCCTTCTTCCTCCAAGCCCATATCAGGAACTTCTCTGCGCGTGATCAATTTGTAAATCTTTCCCCATTGGTACTCTGGCTCCACACCCGATATACACTTGGTGTCTTCATATATGTATTCTGTTTTTGTAATGAACTCCACTTCGGGCTCTTCCTCGACCACAGTGGCCTTCTTCTTTTGCCTCTTCAACATTTCGAGTTCGAAAACTTCCTGCCATATATGAGATTGTACATATTAAAGCTATTTCTAGAGAAGTTGCAAACATTGAGAAATCAAAGTGCATTATTTCACTTCATCTATGTTTGACATGACAGAAGTAATTAAATGAAGAAAATATGTGCATGCATATAAGCTGAAATCATAACTCCGGTGAGAAACAAAATCTACATTGAAATAAAGTAATTTCGGGCTCGTCGTAGGTGCCATAACCATCGCGTTGCGCGGGAATAACAGAGGAACTATGCAGGCCTTTTAGCGGTGTTAGATTCTAACAAAACACTACCCCAAAGATCTATGGTCAATCAAACTACATGCAGTAATACATCCCCTTCCACCGGCTTGGGTTCGGAACCGGCCGCGTGAAACAACACGGTGAAACATGGTTGGGGTTTAAAGGATGCGGGTAGCACAAAAACAGGACAAACAGTCCAAGCCCCACAGGGAGAAGCCACGGAAAACCTACTCCTACCCAAACCTCATCACACAGGGCGGACTGGTGCAGACAACATAACGGTCTCCTGCACCAAACCCCCTCATTCACTAAGTGCAGGGTCGCATACAAAACGACGGTGGGGAAAAACTACTCTGCGGGTCAAAATGCCCCCCTACAGACAACTATGCTACAAAATCCACAATATATAGGAGCGTAAATAATGGGCCAAGGGAAAATGGTCGCAACCAAAAACCTAACCCGTGGGATAAAATCACCAAACACGCAAACGGAATGGGATAGTGCAATAGAAGCCTACCTGGCATTGCTGCGTACTCAATGGGAAGAAAAACGGTCAAGCTTCCACAGTTGAGCCACCTAGACACGAGTACCGACAACGAGGTCCTTCGCTAGCTCGAGAGAACGACAACGCGTGATAACGACAGAGCACGACAGTTGAAAAAACAATAGAATAATCCAACGTGCCCCGACCCCATATATATATGGTCAACATGTGCGGAGGGTAAAATATTGGATGGCGGAGAACTTTGGATTGGAGGTCGAAAGCATAACTCCTTCCGCAACGTCGGGTATCCAAATCGCTAAGCCATCCGCGGAGACATAACGCAGTAGAGCTTTTAAAGATCAGAGCGATAGCGGAACGGGAGCTGCAACGACGGATCTGCAAAGGATAAACCATTCCGCAACACGAGGTCCGAATCGGAAGCGAAAACACTAAAGGATCGGCAAAGTTAGTGCTTTCGGCAGCCGCAACGACGGAGTCACAAAGGGCGCAGCCTTCCGCAACGACGGGTTTTAAATGATTTAGACGACCGGAACAGAAAAATCTTTCTGCAGCCGCAATGGCGGAAGCCCATAGCTCAAGGATCGATGAAAATAACAAAATGGGGTCCGAAACTTCAAGCAATAATCGGGGAAGCTCGCAGTTTGCCATCCGCAACTACGGAGGAAGTAGTAATAAAAGTTCCGATGTAAAACCAAAAAGCAGCCGATGTGAAAACCAACGTATCGGAAAGAAAGTCGAAGTCAAGACTTGTTATTTCTCTGCAACAGTGGGAGCACCAACCAAATAAACTTCCAATTCAAGCATGCTGAAAACGCATTTAAAAGCAACGATGAAGTTTGATCAAACAATGGATTATTTCAAGTGCTAGAGAAATAATCAAAACAAGTGGTAGATCAATCCAAGCATTAGAAAATCTTTCTGCAAAATCATTAGATCAAATCAAAGAAGAAAATCAAACTAATCTAAGCAAAAGGAGGGTCCTAAAAATTTTTGGAATTTTGGGAAAATGTTGCAGCTGTAACAATTGACGACTACCTGGTGAACCCCAGATTTCTGACTTAACTTCTTCCCAGTGCAAGACCGTCTGGATGAAAAGTTGAAATCCTCTAGCTGTTTGTATTCCTAGGCTGGCCAAATTATGCATTTAAATTATTAAGAAGTAGTTCATTCATTAGGAAAGGTAACATCAGAAATATTTGCAAGTCTGAATAACTCTTTTGAGGCCAAATAAGTGAGATTCATTTTACCCTTGTCCTTAGGTAGCTTCAGGCTTGGACAACACAGGATTGTAACATGTAGTAAACAACATTATCCCTTTGTTCCTCATTCCCATGCCAACTGCACTTTTGTGCTATTTGAACTTTAGTTCTTTTGAGTCTTCCATCTGCCTTTCTTTCTAAATTTTATTCAGGCTCCTTTATCCATAGTTTCCTTTTGTGTGAGAGAAGAATTGACTTTTCATCTCACGGACGGAGAGGAACTTTTGGCAATTTGAGATTCATGCTTTTGATACTTTGCTTTGATATGTATTTTCCTTTAGGAGTTTTGACTCTTGATAGCTTTTAGATTTTTTGAAATTATGGCATGGGATCATTTATATATGATATACTGTTTTACCTTGCTTCCTTTCCATGGGTCCATTCCTGTCACTCTCTTGGACATTTTAGATGTGAAATGGATGAAGCCTCGAAATAGTATTCGAGACATGTTAATTCTGAGTTATTTACAGGGTTTAAGTGGAACTTCGATGAATGCATAGCCAATTAGGAACACTGCTACTAGAAGACATTCTATATTTCAAAAGCACAGTCTTTTACTCAAGATTTCAGTTAACTAAGAACCCTGATGTTTCTATTGCAACCAAAAGTTTGCCTCTTTATTCAAAACCAAAAGAACTAATAGCAAAGCATTTAAAACAAAAGAAAACATCATCAAAGCAATAAATCAAAAGGAAACAACATTCAACCATTAAAGAAAAACAACTCAATTTATTTATGTACAAAGCAAAAAGAAAAGAAAGAAACTGTGTACCCGCCCTTAAAAATTCTTCAATCTAACGAGTTAAAGGGCTAGGCTGTAGGGTGGGCCAAAAATCTATCCATGGTCTAAGTGTACCATTTTTGAAATCGAAACCATGTCTACTAGTCTACAGTCATCCTTTTCAGCCTGAGGAAGTTGAAGGAGCTCAGGCTGAGTGTCAATAGTAGAACTGGCCTTTCTTGAGGTGTGATATCTTAGCTTAAACTCGGTTAGATAATTTCCTAGGACAGAATCAACAGATTCATTACCTTCTCCTAGCTTAGTGACAATATGCTTCATGTAAGGCTCTCTCAAAATTTTAATCTGATTTGGGGTACCCTTGAGAGGCAACAATAAATGAGACCAATATGAAGCAAAATAACCTTTTAACCTGGCAGACCAATCTCGGTTGAGAATAAGCCCATATCCACTCAGTATGTCAGCCACTGTAATGTCAATAAATTGACATATCTTGTTGTTTGCAGAAAAGCGAACGAGGACATTTTTCATTTCTCCCACTACTTTGACACCTGTGCTATCTAATTGCGTTACTTCTCAGGCTGTGGATTCTGGCTATCCATTAATATTTTTGCAAACCTCAAGTGGCATAACATTCACCATTGATCCAAAATCTACTAAGCAATTATGCACATTATGATTCAACATTTCTAGCGTCAAAAGAAAAGGCGGGGTGTCAGCTTTTTCTTCCCAACCTGGTTCTATGTCTTCTTCTCCCGGTTGGTTTTGAGTGGCTATATCCTTTTTAAGCTCCTCAATTTCTTTAGTGTTTCCTTCATTAACACTTGCTTGTTCATCCACAAGTTTGACAGGCTCACTGATTGGCTTGGTTTCCTGGTTGATAGTAGTGACTTTAAAAGTTTTATCTTTAACCTTCACATCGACCTGTCTTTTGACATTCTCCCGCAATTTTTTAATCTTCGAAATTATTGCATTATCCTTAATTGTTAGGTCCGTATTTTTTGTTACTATAGGTGTATATTCAGATTTAAGAGCATTCTCTTTTGCATTGAAAAGCGAGACACCATTCCATAAAAACATGGTATCATCATCTTGTTTTTCTATGGTCTGGTTTTTCTCTTCTTCTTTATCACTGTCTTTAGTTAATTTAGAGTCTAGCAGCTTATTCATCACCAATGTCATCGAATTTAACCATTGAGGACACTTCTTTTCAGAATGAGGTTGTTGGTGAAAAGTACAGAAATTATCTCCCCCTACTTCTGTTATGTTCATTGATGGTAAATTTGGTGGAGGTATTTTCCATTGGTTGCTATCCTCTCTTTTTTGGTAGTAGGGTTTGTAAGTTTTCTGAGCTTCCCTTTCTTTCTCCAGATCTATTATTCAGTTGGATAGCTTCTGAATCATTTTCATCATTCCCTGATAATCATGTGATTGTTCATCTTTAGGTTTAGACATCATTAAGGCTCTTCTTCTGGTAGTTTTCTCTTCAGGTGGATCGAGATATTCTGCTACACTTTCTTTTGCAGCCTCTACCCTATTTGTTTCTTCAAAAGTCTCTGCCAACATGGGTCGTGCTTTCATTTTGGCAAAAATAGCCAGCTCAAGTCCTAGGGCTGAGGTATAATATTCAATTAAGACTTTGTCTGAAGGTATGCCAGCTACAGAAAATTTCTTTAGGTAAGTTGAAAATATTTGGGTAAAATGATGCACCTTCTCATCCTTCTCTTTTCTTAACAAACCAAGACCTTTCATTGGTGAGGCATGCATCTTTTTGGTTGCGTATTTACTTCTGAAAGTCCTTTCGAAAGTGTCCCAATCAAGAATAGAGTTTGCAGGCAAAAGGAAATACCAGGATACTGCTGCCCCCTTAAGGGTATGCGGGAATAATCTACATAAAACATCCTCATACTCCCTAGCCCTTAACCCTTCTACTGCTAAATAGAAACTTTGCAAGTGGTCATCTACAGCAGTGTTTTCATCGGGGTCAAACTTAGGCAGCAGCTTATCAAAAGCTTGAGGTAGGTTATGCAAAGGAGGTGTAAGATTCAAAGGTGATCTAGCTCTCCAAGCTGGCAGTGGGTTGGGCTGATTCACATTTATACTAGCCTTGGGCAAGGTGAACGAACAAGACTCTGTGGTGAGAAACACCGTAAGGTGAAACTGGGCTTACTTATTTCAAAGGTAGAATCAAAACCTATAAATACCTGGGTTAGGTCGAAAGCTTCAAAACATCTGCTGGTGAGGTAATCTTGGGAAAATAAGTTTCCAAGGCCAACCATGCACTGGCGGCCCTCCTTCTACAGCCAGAACTGTTGAGGCTTGGAAATTCGCAGGAAACAACAGTAAGGGATTCTCCCCAGTCAATGTTCCCAACTAGCCCGTGACTGTTTGGTGTAGGGAATCCGTCCGGTTTGTGGTCCGGCTACCGTAGGTCAAATAACAAAAACAAAAGGTTTTACCGGTTGCGGCCTGATCCACCGTGTGTATTTTTGTGTTTTTTTACTTAAAGTATGAGATGCATATGCCTAATTAACCATGTAGAGTGATAAGGATGCGAGGAGCAGTCATAATTTGATGCGTGGGTTCTTACCTCTCGTCTTAGAACTCACAAGCATCTAAATCACATATACAGTAATGAAGGAAACTAACTATCTACCTATCCCCGGGGAGCCAAATTGTAACTTATTTACGAGTAATGTGTATTTTTCATGCATTATAAATAGAAATTACAGATAGTTGATATTCCTACCCACAACACATGAACAATTAAAGATATTTAGACAATCAGATAGCCAATTGTTTATGAACAGCATACATTACTCATGGTGGTAATTCCATAGAATAAACCAGACATCATTCAAACAAGAACATAGGTTCTAAGAGTTAGAACGATCTCACAGTTAATGGACATAAAGCTGAAAAATGAAATAGTTCATATTTCCGCAATCCACAACATAACATTTGAAAGTCCCACTAATCTTTCTCCAACAGGCAAACAATAACTCTTTATTGCAAAAAAAAGTAGTTCTTCTTACAATATCGCTTTACATGTCTAACTGGGAAAAAGCCCCTATTCCTTCTAAGCCTTCTATATTTATACAAAAAGGGTGGGACTGTTGGGCTGCCCAAAGGTAACCCTTGGGCTTCCCAACTCTTCACCTCCAATGTTTCACTTTCTCAAATGTTTTTACAAAATCGTTACAAATTACAAAACTGACCAATCTTTTACGAGGAGGGTCCCACTTGGGTGTCCAGAAAATTCTTCCACGCCAAAGCTTCAGAGGTGATGCCTTCAAAGGCACAAGGTTCCAGAAACTGAATGTTGATCTCAAACTTTACAGCCTGGTTTTTTATAGCCTCAATCCTGGCTGCACTCAACCGAAGCTGATCCTCCAAAAGTTGAACACTGATGGCGGAATGATCTACTTCGCTCCTTAAGATCTGGTCATCCAGGGTTTTAATATGGTGCACTCTTGCTTCCTCCTCTTGATATCTCTTCTGCAACATCTCCACAAATGAGTTGTGGTGCGGGAAAACATCAAGCCTCTGCTCGGTCTCTATTTGGCACTGGTTGTAGGTAATAAGGAGCCTTCTAAAAAACTCTGTGCATGCTCCTTTCGTCTTTTTAACGACTTTTTTGAAATCCTCTGCGGTATTTATAGAAAAATCCAGTAAGTCATAATCCTGCTTGAGGGCCTGTTGATCCTTTGATGGTAGTTCTACTGGTGTTTCTTCATTATTTTCCAGCCTTGTCATTCTTGCTGTCAGGACTTCAAGGATGTCCTGAGATCTATCAACGAAATAAGAGGAGGTCTCCAGGATTTTCTCTAATCGACTATCTACCTGCAGAACTTTGCATCTCTCCCCTTCTATGGCAGTCTACAGCTGCAGCATCTTGGCCTTTAGCACCAACACATGCTCCTTAAAAGACTGGAGGTTAACCTGCTGCTCTTTTGCTTCCACCGGAGCAATTGTTAGAGAAGAAATATGCTCTCGCAGTTTCACCACTTGTTCTTTATCTTGCTGCTCATTTGATTCTAAGGAGGTCTGTTTCTGCTCTAAGTCTCCTATCTTTCCCAACAGCTGCTCTTTCTCCACCCGGAGCTCTTGATACTCTCGCTGCACTCTCTCCAGACATTCCTGTGTAGTTTCCCTAACTTGTCTCTCCACTTGGAGGAGCTGCAGTTCATTTTTTGAGGACCTCATCTCTTCTCTCATGTCCTCATACTTCCTCTTTAGCTTATTGCTTTCCTCTCTCTCTCTTCGTAATGTGTCTTTTAGCTCAGCGGAGGACTTCTTGGATTGCTCCAAGTCTATCATAATCTTATCCACATGGTCTTCTGAAGCGTGAATCAGTGCTGCTCCGGCTCTAATGGTGAATCTAGGGTCTCGGTCTATTCCAAATACAACGAGTGTATCTATTATCATTTTCCCGGACAAACCTCCTGTTTTGACCTTCCTCTCTATTCTCTTCACTATCCTCTTTGTCTCCCTGTTATAGAAATCAGTATTGAAATCAGGGATCTCTTCCCCTTTCTTTTGTACAAAGGGGACCAGCTTCAGTGTAGGAACCATAGATTGTCCATATGTGCTGGCAGTAGGTACTTTTGGGTCCTGAATCTCGGGGTTCTCCATGTCCTGGTTCTGCCCTCCAGCTGTGTCAGAGGCTGACTGTTCTGCCTGTGTTTGTGCCAGCTTTAGCCTCTCTACTTCTTGTTTCTGTAGCTTTTCATCAAGCTTCTTTTTCTTTTCTTCTTCTTCATTTCTTCTGTCTTCCTCTACTTTTCAAGCTGCCTCTTGCGCAGCTTTTCTTTTCTCTTCTTCTTCTCCCTGCAGCCACCCTGTAGCTTCTTGTGCCAACCTTTGGGATTCCTCATTTCTTCTCTTGGATTCTTCCTCAGCTTTTTCTTGTTCATCTCCCTTCCCACCTTTGGTGATTATCTTCTTCTTGAACCTTCTCCTTAAGGCTATCATGTTCAGTGCACTACAGAAGACAGATTCTTCTCTATCCCAATGGTGGGTGTATTCGAAGTGGACGTTATTTTCTTTGCAGTGTTCTTCCACTTTACCGCGGGAGTCATTTCGATGGAAGGGCATCTCACCAAAATGAAACCTTTCCAATTATTCTACAAACTCATCATCTTTTTTCACCCTGGTAAACCTGTAACTTCCTAACTTGAAGGGCAAAGGAGGATAGGCAGCCTTCTTATGCTCAAACAGAAAGCTCCCTATGCCATCCATGAAGACTTGCCTGACAGCCTCCTTATGGATGATGTAGTCCGTGGCGTATTTGGGAAGTAGGGAAGGTGCTCTTAAACCTCCAAACATCCTGAAGTAAAGGCCATCCTCAGTCATATAGTAGTCTACATATTCTTCAATTACTTGCAGCGCCTCCTCTGACATGCAATCACACTCCTTCAAGAAAATGAGCATATACAGTGGCATGATGAAGTGTTCACATACTTCTCGATAATGGTTGTGATACTTGTGTGCCCACAGTGGTTTATATGCAGAATAGACAGGCATTATTTCCCTGTCCCAGATGCACCTGAGGTCGGGGAAAGGCTGATTGCACAATATACAATCGAATAGTATTGAACTCATATAGAATTCAGAACTCTTTTGGGACACTCCTCCCAAAGCCGAGGCCAAGCAAGCTGAAAGACTATTTGATACAATGCTGGCCTAGTTGAAAACTATCCCCTGGGTTGCAACATAAAAAATGATTGGTATTCATTCCAATTTGAAGAACCTGCCATGAGCTCTTCCAAAAATTTTGTTAAGCATCAAAGCTATGAACCTGTATGGGGCCCTTAAGCTTGCTGTATCATACTCTCCTATAGCCCTAGTTTTGAAATGTTTTCCAGATAACAACATCCTTTTCAGGGTCTCTACAAGGTCCATTCTAATGTTATTCAACCAATTGTCAGACATAAACACTTGTGCTTCTGGTAGGTGGTAGGCCAGAGCTACATATCTCGGGCTATATGCAGCATAGACCTGTTTGTTAACATCCTTCATAATCATCGTGGTTACATCTGCCCGGGGCAGAATCCAACCAATGAATTCAGAGCATGGGAAAATCTCTGGTCTGGTGGCAATCTTCATGAGTGCAGATCTCTCTATGTTGGCATAAATACTTTCTTCCTCTAAGCCCATATCAGGAACTTCTCTGCGCGTGATCAATCTGTAAATCTCTCCCCATTGGTACTCTGGCTCCACACCCGATATACACTTGGTGTCTTCATATATGTATTCCATTTTGGTAATGACCTCCACTTCGGTCTCTTCCTCGACCACAGGGGCCTTCTTCTTTTGCCTCTTCGACATTTCGAGTTCGAAAACTTCCTGCCATATATGAGATTGTACATATTAAAGCTATTTCCAGAGAAGTTGCAAACATTGAGACATCAAAGTGCATTATTTCACTTCATATATGTTTGACATGACAGAAGTAATTAAATGAAGCAAATATGTGCATGCATATAAGCTGAAATCAGAACTCTGGTGAGAAACAAAATCTACATTGAAATAAATAAATTTTGGGCTCGTCGTAGGTGCCATAACCATCGCGCTACGCGAGAATAACAGAGGAACTATGCAAGCCTTTCAACGGTGTTAGCTTCTAACAAAACACTACCCTAGAGATCTATGGTCAATCAAACTACATGCAGTAATACATCCCCTTCCATCGGCTTGGGTTCGAAACCGGCCTCGAACCGGTCGCGCAGAACAACACGGTGAAACATGGCTGGGGTTTAAAGGATGTGGGTAGCACAAAAACGGGACAAACAGTCCAAGCCCCACAGGGAGAAGCCACGAAAAACCTACTCCTACCCAAACTTCATTACACAGGGCGGATTGGTGCAGACAGCGTAACGACTGCCTGCACCAAACCCCCTCATTCACTAAGCGCAGGGTCGCATAACAAACGATGATGGAGAAAAACTACTCTACGGGTCAAAATGCCCCCCCACGGACAACTATGCTACAAAATCCACAATATATAGGAGCATAAATAACGGGTCAAGGGAAAACGATCGCAATAAAAAACCTAACCCGTGGGAGAAAATCACCAAATGCCCAAACGAAATGGGATAGTGTAATAGAATCCTACCTGGCACTGCTGCATAATCGATGGGAAGAAAAACGATCAAGCTTCCATAGTTGAGCCACCTAGATGCGGGTACCGACAACGAGGTCCTTCGCTAGCTCGAGAGAACGACAACACATGATAACGACAGAGCACGACAGTTGAAAAAACAATAGAATAATCCAACATGCCCCGACCCCATATATATATGGTCAACATGCGCGGAGGGTAAAATATCGGATGACGGAGAACTTTGGATCGGAGGTCGAAAGCATAACTCCTTCCACAACGTCGGGTGTCCAAATCGCTAAGCCATCCACGAAGACATAACGCATCGGAGCTTTTAAAGATTGGAGCGATAGCGGAACGGGAGCCACAACGGTGGAGCCACAAAGGATAAACCGTTCCGCAACACGAGGTCCGAATCGGAAGCGAAAACACTAAAGGCTCGGAAAAGTTAGTGCTTTCGGCAGCCACAATGGCGGAGTCACAAAGGGCGTGGCCTTCCGCAACGGCGGGTTTTAAACGACTTAGACGACCGGAACAGAAAAATATTTCTGCAACTACAACGGCGGAAGCCCACAGCTCAAGGATCGATGAAAATAACAAAACGGGGTCCGAAAGTTCAAGCAATAATTGGGAAAGTTCGCAGTTTGCCTTCCGCAACTACAAAGGAAGATGTAGTAATAAAAGTTCCGATGTAAAACCAAAAATTAGCTGATGTGAAAACCAACATTTCAGAAAGAAATTCAAATTCAAGACTTGTTATTTCTCCGCAACAGCGGGAGCACCAACCAAATAAACTTCCAATTCAAGCATGCTGAAAACGCATTTAAAGGCAACGATGAAGTTTGATCAAACAGTGGATTATTTCGAGTGCTAGAGGAAGAATCAAAACAAGTGGTAGATCAATCCAGGCATTAGAAAATCTTTCTGCAAAATCATTAGACCAAATCAAAGAATAAAATCAAACTAATCTAAGCAAAAGGAGGGTCCTGAAATTTTTTGGAATTTTGGGAAAATGTTGCAGCTGCAACAATTACCTACACCAAAAGTGCATGAGTGGATCACCCAAGCGAAATAGGGAATCTACTATAAATTACCAACACCAAAAGTGCATCTGACATAAGAGTATGATCACCCAAGTGAAATAGAGTATATATGCATCAAAAGACGTTGGATGGGTGATAAAAGGTTTAAAGCAAGGGGGAGGGAGGCCTACTACCAAAAATCTAAGGCATCCTTACCTAATGACAACCTTGTTATTGGCTAGGCTGTTGGGTGAAGAAGATGTATCTATGTTCTATGAATCATGGGTTTTTATGTTATATTTTATGGTCACATATGAATACACTTTCAATTGGAGAGCCATTTTATCTACCAATTTGAGTAAGGTTTTCATAAGTGAAAGGAATCCACAACTAGGGTAAACCATCGATTTGGTTAACTCTTAGTTTCATCCACAATAGCAAGTACATACACTTCAGAGCATGGTGGTTCAACTAAAGAATACCATGGAGTAAATAAGAGATCATGAAATCGATTTAGAAGCAATTAAAGTTTGTTTTGAAAACATCATTGAATGGCATCACTTAGCAAAACATGCATTTATAGGATTTCCTAGAATGAATGAAGAAGAAGGAAATATATTTTGTAAGTCCATTGATAACACTAAGAAAGCCACTACCATTCTTGATAAAGATATAGTTGCATCCATGAACAAGTGCCAACATACCTTTCAGACAATTGAGAAAGTCATGGAACATTGCAACTTCCCTTCCTTCAGAGATAAGGATAACACAAATCCAATAGAATAAAGAAATGTGGAATTGATGAATATCAATCAAGAAAAGAAACTAGCCATTGAGGCAATATCAAATGCATGGGGGTTCACTCAATGAACTTGTTACATAGCACGTTTGTTTGTAGGATATTAAAGAATATCCCTAATTTCACTAAATATTGGAAAATACTTCCTAAAATTGTATTGTTGAAGCCCCCTCACAATATACCTTTCCAATTCAGAAAACCCCTAGTTTCACCAAATATTGTAGGTATCCATTTTATTAACCCATTTTTAACACCCGCTTTATATCATATTGTAAAGTTGTAAGAACAAGAGCTCTAACGCAACTTGGTATAAACAAACAAGATGATAAATAAAATATAGTATAATGCTAGTAATGATCCCAACAGGATTGCAAGGGCGTCTCATTCATTTGTAGCGTTGGATAAAGGAAGACCCAACAAAATAGTAATGGGGAAGGAAAAACATGTAAAAGGAAACCCGGTGAAGAGATCAATGTAACAAAGAATGTAAAATATTGATAGTCCAATTGTCAGTGCAATTCTTAGAAAAGATGAGAATTGCACATGTTTCACACCGAAACCTTGTAATCTATCAATTTTATATCATGTAACTACATGTAGAGAGCTCATGTTTTCTATATGCTTAATAAATTAAACTTCATAAAATATTTTTAATAATCTTAATAAATGTTTTCTATTCTTTTTTTAAAGCTATTTGTATGCGATTTTTAATACATGCATAGTAAAATACGGTAAAATAACACTCTTATTGTTTGGATAAATTGTATTCAGATATCTTCTTATACTTAAAGTATTTCAAGTTTAGTGAACAAGGATTCTTCCACAACAAATGAATCTCATTTCTATATCTATACAAGAACAAAATTAGTCGAAAATTAGAGCAAATTCTCTTAATTTCCTATTTAAAATATTAAAATAAATTAAATGACACTGCCATATAAATTTAACATTGGTTATCCAAGAGGTTGTTGATTTTTCTTGGGTCGAGAAGTATTCTATTTTGGAATATTTGTAATTTTATTTAATTGGGAAGAGGTTTCTGTATGAAACTAAGACAAAAATCCTCAATTCTTTTATGTATATGATCCAATGATATAATCAAATTATTTGGTATTTTTTGAGATGGATTTATGGAGTTAGAATTCAATTGGAATTATTATTTCAATCAATAATATTATAATATAATTAAGTAATTATATGAATATTTTCATTTAAAAAAATTAACAAAAAAAATCATAAGCATAATGATAATATTATAGAAAAATGATTTGAAAATAAATATTGTAGTATAAAATGTTTTCATATACAACAATTATATATATAGCCCAGTGGGATTGCTCAAGTGGTTGAGTGCTATAAGTTGCGAGTAGAAGATATCGGGGTCAAATCCTCGAGTGGCTATACATTGTTGTATAAGGGTCTCACTTGATGTCCTCATCGAGTTAGCTCTGTAATTAGAGCGAATGGGGTCATGCCCCTTCGAGAGGCCCCCCTGTGATTTCTTCCCGTGGACATAGAAATCCGGATGGGGGGGTTGTGAATCACATTTGAAATATATCCACACACACACACACACACACACACACACACACACACACACATATGCATACATATATATATCCATCCCACTATTTGAATGTTATTCCTTGACACACCTAAATAAAATAATCCTGAATATTTATATCACTATGTCAAATTAAAATAACCCCCTGACCCCTTAATATGAGGCAATATATTTTTTAGGCTTTTAGGAATATTCAAATCCCCAATATGAATGGGCCTGATATAATATTGGCTTGCTAGTGAACCCCCCATGATCAAATGTTAGGAATTTTTTGGCAAAGCTCATTAAATACGTAATTATCTTAAAATCATACAATGTGCACATGCAAAGGACTTTAATAGTTTTCTCGAATGATGTGAATATCCATGAGATCACTTTTGCGACCCTCCACTCCCATAGACTCAAGGAAATTTCTAGATGTCATAACATGTGGAACACCTGTATGTCAAAATTGGCCCACCACCCACTTGATTTTTTTTTAAATAGTATATTGCAATTTTATGTGTATCATGTGATTTACCTTGTCCAAGTTGAATATGCTGATTAGGGACAAAAGAGGTCAAGTGGTTACAAAAGGACAAAATGGAGGAAAAGAAGTTAAAGAGTCTTAAGGAGTAACTGCAAAGCACTAGGTCTTCACTATGTGAAACTATGCCATACCATGGATATTCATGGGTTATTGAAGAATAACCCTAATTTTATTAGATATTGATAAATACCTACCAAAATCCTTTTGTTGTGACCTCCTCCTAGTACATCTTTCCAATTGAAAAAAATGAGTTTTACTAGATACCCCTTTTTATACCCCCAAATACCTATAAACCCCCCATTCCCTACATCCATCTCCCCCCTCCCACCAATACCTACAATATATTGACCTTATATTTCTGAAAAAACTCGATAATATATTGGTCAACAAGGTGAATCCCCCTAGCTACCAAGGAAGTTATTGAAATTTTCTTATAAATGTAACTTAGAGAGAAGAACAAAGAGATTTTTGCTTGTGCAATTTTATGTGTAAACTTTTTAATAGACTTATAATAAGAACAATCCATTGCTAGCCATACTTATGGGAGATACACTTTATTCTATGATGGGTGTGTTCATAAATCTTTCTGTCATACATTGCTCATGGAATGTGTTGTAAGAATGTTTTTTTGTACTTTGGATTTTATCTAGTAAATAATACATTCTTATTTTGTTTATATTTTAGTAGTTTAAATATATCCTCATGAACATTGATGATTCAGGTGGATATTGGTTGCAACCCACTTGTTCCACCTTTTTAGAATGATGATCACGTGTATATGAAATTTAGGTCGAAAGGAGTTCATTGAAACTCAGAGATCCTAAGCTAGTGCCAAAATATCGTAGGTCAATTAAAATATTAACTACGAAAGATCTATTGTATATGAGGTTGCATGGCCTTCTTGCATAAAAGTGCATAATGTATTTCATGTGTCATTATTTAAAAAGTACACACATGATCCTAACCACATTATTGATTAGGATGTGATTCAAGTGCAATCGGGAGGAGATATTTTGGTGTAGACAATGTGCATCCTCAACAAGAAGATTACATTGCTTAGGAACATAACTAGAGGGTAGGTAAAGGTCCAATGCATACATTATGTCCCTGTTGATGGGTCGGAATGACCATGTCAACAATAAAGAAAAACACCCACTTGTTGGTCCCAAGTTAGACTTGGGTGCATTTGAGATGGTGCTTCTGACTCGTTAAGGGCCCAATTGCCACAATATTTTACAAATTTTGTTTAATCTTATTTTTTCCTTTTATATTATATCTTCTCTATGAAATAACCTAAATAATAATAATAATAAATAAATAACCAAAATAATCCCAATGTGGAGAAAACTTATAAACTTATGGAATGCACATAATAGAAGATATCACTATTGATACTCATAAAATATTTTTTTAATTTCAACAACAAATTAAAACATCAATATAAGGAAATACATATAAAAAAAATTACTCCGATATGATTTACTAATATTGTATATGCATTCGAGTTTTAATAGGAAAGATGGCAAGTTATTCAATACAGGACTCTTAATAATAGAAAAAATTCCTAATTTTATATAGTTCAATATCAATACATATTAATCATCCAGTAATTAATTGTTCAAAATTGGCATATACTATTCCTGTAACTCAAATATAAATTAACTATAAAACTGAATGATCCATTCATATTAAGAAATACTTAAATATTTCTAAATTACATTACTATAACGCATATTATTCACAATATCACCACAAAAATATGAAGAATCCGCAACATTCCATTATCAAAATTAACAAGTTTATTCTCGAAATTTTCCCACTGGGTATGCCATTCTGCAATCTTCGTTGGATGTCCATCCTATAATTTCTTGAATTGTACTTCAACATTTACTACTTTTGGTTCGATTTATTTATCCATCTCTCTCTTGATTGTGTTGGCTAAATCATTTGTCCACCTAGACGATTTTGTAGGTTGGTATATGGAATTGTTGAGTAGCTCTTGGTATACTTTTGTGATATGATTTATCATTTCCTCACTTTGCCTTCTCTCTTGTTCGATACTAGCAATCTTGGTTTTGATAGGTTTTGCACTATTCAATTCATCTAGAGTTGGCTTTTTAAACCTGTCCATGGACCCAGATAGTAGCACATGATTGTTTGACACCTTTAATTACTTCATTCATTCACCTTAGCCTGCGTTGTTTCCCGAGAAATTCTCCAAGCTTTAATTTTACTTGCTTCTTTCTTTTTTATCCTCGATAGACTGTGAAGGGATTATCTATAATAGTTTTTCCAGTGAATAGGTTCATCGAAGTTTCTTTGAGTTATCTTTGACTCATATTTGAACAATTCAGCTTAATTGGTAAACCTGACTATATTCTCATGGTACTACTACAATTCCACTAGTTGTGTAAAAATGTTATTTTTTTGCTTCCTTTAACTTAACATTTACTCTGATTGCTTCTTCCTTTAAATTATTGAGAGGTCGTACATTTTCGTTTTGATATAATTGGAGTTCAAACTCCACATATTCTTTTGTATATTCAGTTCATCTACGCTTCTTTCAAACGTTCTTCTTTGTTATTACAGATCAATCTCCTCCATGTTCTCTTCTTTCAAACGTTCTTGTTTGTTATAAGAATGTTGTTCAACATTTGCGAGCAGCATATTCAATTGTTCTATTTGTTATTTGTATTGCTCTATGTGATCCTTATATTGTTCCATCGTGTTGACTATATCATTGGTGGAGAACACATTTACATTTTCTTAAACCCCAATCAAATAGGAAACATCATATGCTATCTCTTGGGGTTGTTTCTTAGCCATATTGAATAATGTGAGTTTATTGAATACCCCTTTAGTTTTATTTCGTTTAAAGGGTATTTTGGTGTTGCTTTTGTTTTCCTAGTTCAAGAAGTAATATCATAATGACACAGCCGTGTTATCAATCTTTATGGATTCAAAGGCATTTCCCGATCTTATTGATAGAGGAATTTTAGGATTAATTGCAGACCTAAGTAAGGCTAGTTGGCTATCCTTCCGTATTTCTTCCTACTTTTTATGTTCTTCTTCCTCTTCTTTTCTTCTCAATTCATTTGCAGCCTCTTCCTATTATTCTTTCAGTACTTTTTCCTAGAGGAATTGAATCCATAGTGCCTTAGCTTCAATTGATTTTTTCTACCTTTCCTCCATCTCTTCTATTGCTTTTTGAGATACTTCCGCTTTTATTTTTTCCATCTACTTCTTCTTTTTTCTTATTTTCCTCGTTAGCATCTTTTTCTTCTTCTTCTTCTTGATTCTTCCTTTGAATTTATGTTTCCTGTATTGCCCTCGAATCAACTAATTCTTTATTTTGCATCTCTTCCTGCTTCTTGGATTCTTGGAAGGCCTTGTTTTCTGCTTCTTTATTTGCTACTTGTTTTTGTTGTTGGTATATTATTTCTTCAACTTCAAAAAACTTATTTACATCTTCTTCCCTTCTTATGCTATCAATGACATTTTATTGTTAGAGTTGTGTTTCCTTACCCTCAAAATCTTTCTTTCTTTGAGACCTCACTAAGTGTCGAATAACTTCGCATTGCTTTTGTAGTTCCATTCTTTGTGGAATATTTGGAATTTTACTAAAAGCCTCATTGAAATGACTTTCTTGGGGTAATGTTTCCTCTGTGTGGTGGAACTGAGTTTCAAATCATAAAGGAAATTAACCTTGTAATGTCGCAGTTTTGACCTCGTTACATTAGATGTATATGATGTATATATATTGTAATGATCATGGTGTGGAGCTAAAGTCCAAGACCCTGCCATTGATCGGTTATGTTATGTTTTGGATTTGAATTGTCACCGATGGTATATCGGGGCATGCGGCATATATTATGTTGGTCATCATGTAAATATGCATCTATAATTAATTAAATGAACCCGACCAGCTACGATCGCGGCAACTAAAATGAGAAAGGGGCATGATTTTCACAAGGATAAGGGTGGGGAAATTGTTAAACCTTGGCCAATGAGAGAAAACCCATGTGTCTTCTTCCCTTGTCTTATTTCCAAACACCTTCATTAAGAATCTCTGCTGGCAGTTGAGGCAGTTATTGTCTAGGAATGGGTGTGGCAGGACTGTCAGTCCTCACCCACACGCACACTCCACCCTGGTTGACTTCACAATGGCTGGGGAAAAACGACTGCCATCACTCACGCAGGAAATTCGACTCTCCCACGACTGTGCTGAAGGCTCACGCACTTCCAATTCACGTCCTTGCTATTGTTTGTTCATCCACGGATAAAAATGGAGTTGTTTTCCTCACGCAGGACCTCCATTGTCTGTTCATTTCCTCATAGGGTTGGATTGTTTCCATGCACAGGTATCCTTCTGTTTTGGGCTCACATAGAGAGCTGAGAGCTGTGCGTTTTCACCCACGAATTTCTTGAGAAGAGCCATTCACGTCCTCAGCTGTATGTTCTCCTTACAAACTGATATGGTTGTGTAATTTCCGTCATTTTAATGCTGAGATTGGAACTGCTGTTCTTCCCACATGTTTATTGTTTAGTTGGGGCTGTGTAATTCGATGGTTGGGAGTCGTTTTGGCCACGAAAGGGCCAAGAACGACTCAAAAATCGTTCCCCCTGTTCAGCTGTAATTTCTGAGTGATTTCCTGAGTACAATGGTCGGTCTTCGGACTGTGTAGGGAGAAAGGATGGGGCTGAGTTTTTCTTGATAAACCTGGTGGCTAGAACCCACATAGACAAAGCTAGAGGGCTGGCCTTCTTCTCCATCACCCCTGAATAGCACTGGAAGGGAACGCAGGGCCTGAGGGACTGTGTAGCAGAGAAGGGACCGATTCCTTGTGTTGGGTGTGTTTGGGTGTCTTAGAGGTCAGGCTAGTTTTGGTGTAGGTGTTCTTGGCTCTGTAATGAGCTCACCGACTTAGCAATTTGCCTTTTCCAACTCCTGAATGGCCTGATAAACCCAACTCTGTTGGCTTGGCTGTGTGTTTTGTGTAACCTTGGCTAAGTGTAAGCCTGTTGTTCCCATATTCCTTGGAGAATCATGCCCAGCTCAGGGGTGGCAGCGTTGCTGAGAGATTAAGGAGCACGTTGGCCTATGGTTGGGTGGAACGTTGCAGCGACGTAGCTGGTTGCGGATCAAAGCTCTTCATAAGATAAGTGATCTTGTGCATTTTACTTCTGCAACTATCTTTTTTGTTAAGGATATGATGAACATGATAAATGCATGCATGACTAAATGTTGTTGGTTTCCGCTGTGTATGATGAGTAACTGCATATGTGCATGCTTTTAGTTCAAAATCTTTGTTAAGTATTCTGTTTCAGCAATTTTCATGTATGCATATGTTCATGGGGCTCTTAGCTCGGGTGGTTTGAGCCATGGGTCGTGTCCTCTTCGCCGGTCGGAGGCATGGGGACGTGACACTATGGTATCAGAGCTCATGTTGCAGTATGGGCCTGCATGAGCCGCGAAGATGCAGTAACAGAGGTTGTATTTCATTCTGCCCAGCAGAAGTCAAAATGTGAATGACTGTAAAATTGAGAAAATTTGGCTAAGTGTTGGAGCAGTCGGAGCAACCAGTGGAATTGACTTTCGCCGTTGCGGAAGAACTGGCGAAGTGGACGTCCACCATTGCGGACGAATTGGTGAAGTTTCCCGTCCGCCATTGTGGAAGAGTTCGCGAAGTGGAACTTTCGTCGTTGCGGAAGAATTCGTGAAGTGAACTTCCGCCAATCGAAAGAGAAATTGGTTTCCTGTCCGCCGTTGCGGAAGTCCAAACCGTTAAGTCTTCCGACTGGGAAGAAAATCGTGGAAATCTCCAAGTAAGAGCGGATGTCGGAAGGAGTCGGACTTTGGTGAGCCGCCGTTGCGGAAGCCAAAGTCATTTGGCTTCCGATGTAAGAAGTCAGCCGACGCCCGAAGTTCAAAATTCTCTAAGTAAGAGCGGACGTCGGAAGGAGTCGGACTTTGGTGAGCCGCCGTTGCAGAAGCCAAAGTCATTTGGCTTTCGATGTAAGAAGTCAGCCGACGCCCGAAGTTAAAAAAAAAAAAAAATTTCCACGTAAGAGCGGACATCGGAAGGAGATGGACTTTGGTGAGCCGCCGTTGCGGAAAGATTGAAGCTTCCAAGAAGCCGCCGTTGCGGAAGGATTGGAGCTTCCGAGAAGCTGCCGTTGCAGAAGGAAGAATGGTTCTGAGAGCCGATTCAGCGGAAGGAATAGTGGAATGAGATCCGATTCTGTGCAAGGGGAAAATTTGAGTTTTCCGTGAGATTTTTCCAGCAGATTTTAATTGTTTTCCAGTGGTATTTTTTACTGTTTCTCAGTGAAATTTCAGGGCTGAAAATGAGAAAATAGGCAGCGATCTAATGCGCCAGATTGCACGAAAACCAATGATTTACAAAAAAAAAAAAAATTCCACGTAAGAGCGGACGTCGGAAGGAGATGGACTTTGGTGAGCCGCCGTTGCGGAAAGATTGAAGCTTCCAAGAAGCCGCCGTTGCGGAAGGATTGGAGCTTCCGAGAAGCTGCCGTTGCAGAAGGAAGAATGGTTTTGAGAGCCGATTCAGCGGAAGGAATAGTGGAATGAGATCCGATTCTGTGCAAGGGGAAAATTTGAGTTTTCCGTGAGATTTTTCCAGCAGATTTTAATTGTTTTCCAGTGGTATTTTTTACTGTTTCTCAGTGAAATTTCAGGGCTGAAAATGAGAAAAGAGGCAGCGATCTAATGCGCCAGATTGCACGAAAACCAATGATTTACAAAAAGAAAAAGAAAAAAAAGAGGACGCTGCCCTCAACCCGCCCTGCAGTGGTGAAGTCACAAGGGGGCAAGCCCCCTTGACCCCCGTCGTCCCCCTCAGATAGACACTCTTTGATGGAGAAAATTCTATGTTTTGGGAAACTCGTAATTTATAATTTTCCAAGAGAAGGTAAGTAACGTTGGTTTATATCAATATTATGCATCTAACAATTGTGTTACTAACACATTGCAGAGTCATAGTCACCTTCAAGGGAAGTATTTCAGATAGTGCATTTGATAAGCAAGTGGTGGTTCAGTATGAGAACTCATGATGGGTATGATGCTCAGGATTCTTACGAGCGAGTAGAAGATGCCATGGGAGAAAATGTACGTAATAGAAACGATGACATAGAGTCTAATGGAAGGAGATTCCAAGAGACACCGTCAGATGTTGCAGCTACTATGAGAAGCTTGATCAAAGCCCAGGAAGAGTAGCATCAGTTGAATGCTGCTATGTTGCAAAGTTTGACAGACTTGCAGAGAAAGATAGACTTTGGACGAGGTACCGCAAGACCAGAAGGCAGTAAGAGTAGTGCTAGGAGAAGGAGAAGGACTTCCAGTGGATCATCTGATTCTGGAGAATCCAGCGGGGATTCAAGTTCCTCTTCTCATAAAAGGAAAAGAAAGAGGCACCATAAGGATCGCTTTCGGGATGAATTTAAGAAAGCTAAACCTCCTACATTTGATGGTGAGGTAAAAACTGGACAGGAAGTTGAAGCTTGGCTTCTTGGGATAAAGAAATACTTTCAAGTGCATGACTACTCAGGCAACATGAAGGCAAGAGTTGCCATATTCAATCTGAATGGAAGAGCATCCATTTGGTGGGAACACTTCAAGCAAGTGAAGAAGATCAGTGAAAGGAGGCTTAAGTGGAAACAGTTCAAGAAGTATTTTAAGCAGAAATACCTATCTGACAGGTATTATGATGACAAGATTAAGGAGTTCCATGAGTTGAGATTGGGACAGTAGACCATGGAAGAGTATGCAAATAAGTTTTTAGAGCTATTGAGGTATGTCCGGTATATTAGAGATGAAAAAGTGAAGGTCCAACATTTTCTGAGTGGATTACCTCAGTCTTACAAAGATAGAATTGAGTTCTATTAACCTAGAACTCTTGAAGAAGCGATAAGAAAGGCTAAGTATTGCTATGAGCAAAGCAAAGGTAAGCCAGATTTCCATAAGGCATGGAAGGACAAGAAGAACGAGAAGTTTAACCAAAGGAAGAGAGGTTTCAAACCTTCTAGCTTCAGGAATCAGCAGAAGCAGCCATCTCAGGTTGTGAGTAAACCAGTTGGAGTGACCGGAGAAAAGCCTAAGGATCCACAACAGAATAGAGGACCACTTCAATGTTGGAAATGTGGAGGACCCCACATGCGCAGGAATTGTCCACTCGAGAATGAGAGTGCAAGGCCAACTTATAACATTCAAGAAGCGGAAACAGTGGGTCAAGTAGCAAGGGCAGTTCCTAGGATCTATGTATCACTGGAGGACCGTCAAGCAAATCGCCGGTCAGCTGTGGTTGAAGTAGCAGGTAAGATTGCTGAGCAATCTGTTTCTATTTTGATTGACCCTGGTTCTACGCACAGCTACATTACTCCTAGAGTAGTAGAGAATTGTGCTTTTAAGAAAGTAAAGCATAGGAAGTCTTGGTTAGTTCAGCTAGCCACTGGAACTAAAATAAAGGTCAGTGAAGTGATAGAGAAATGTCCATTGGTCATGAATGGGTTGGTCACTTGTATAGACCTGAATGTTCTACGCTTGGTTCCTATGATGTTCTAATTGGAATGGATTGGTTAGAAGCTCACAGGGTGAAGCTTGACTGTTACAATAAGACCTTCGAATGCATGGATGAAGAAGGGAACCTAGTAGTTGTGAAAGACATTCCAAAGGTGATTTCAGTAAGGCAGGTTTCAACTATGCAGTTAAAGAAGTTCTGTAGGAAGGGTTGCCAGTTGTATTCAGCTCAGATTTTGGAGGCATCGGGAGATGAAGCTCCTAGGTTGGAGGACTATCAGGTGTTGCAGGAATTCAAGGATTTGTTTCCTGATGATATTCCAGGGCTTCCTCCAAAGAGGGACATCAATTTCACTATTGAACTTGTGCCAGGAGCGGCACCAGTGTCCAAGGTACCCTAAAGGATGAGTACACCATATATGCTAGAATTGAAGATGCAACTGCAAGAGTTGTTGGAAAAGAAGTATATCCGACCGAGTGTGTCTCCTTGGGGACCACCAGTTCTGTTTGTCAAGAATAAAGATGGTACACTCAGGTTATGCATTGATTACAGACAATTGAACAAGGTTACTGTGAAGAATAAGTATCCTTTGCCTAGGATTGATGACCTCTTTGATCAAATGAGAGGAGAAAAGGTATTTTCCAAGATTGACTTGAGGTCTGGTTACCATCAGGTAAGGATCAAAAGACATTCATAAGACAGCCTTCAGGACAAGGTATGGGCATTATGAGTTTGTAGTGGTACCATTTGGTCTCACCAATGCACCAGCTACATTTATGTGCCTTATGAATAGTGTCTTTAGCAGGTATTTGGACAAGTTTGTTCTTGTTTTCTTTGATGACATTCTTGTTTACTCTAAGAATGAGGTGGAGAACGAAGAGCATCTGAGATTGACATTGCAATTGCTTAGGGAGCATCAGGTGTATGCAAAGCTGAGCAAGTGCGACTTTTATAGAGATAGAATTCAGTATTTGGGTCACATTATCTCAGAGGAGGATATATCTGTGGACTTTGAAAAGATTGAAACCATTATGAATTGGCCTACTCCAAGAAATGTGACAGATGTAAGATCTTTCATGGGACTTGCAGGAAACTATAGGAGATTCATTGAGGGATTCTCCAAAGTTGCACATGTAATCACTTCTTTGCAGAAGAAGGGGATGGAGTTTGAATGGAAGTCGAGGTGTGAAGAAAGATTCCAGCGGTTGAAGAGTCTTCTCACTAGTACACCAGTATTGAAGGTTGCAAATCCAGAGAAATATTTTGTGGTGTGTACCGATGCATGCGGACAAGGGCTTGGAGGAGTCCTTATGCAGGACAACCACGTGATATGTTATGAGTCAAGAAAGTTGAAGGAGCATGAGAAGAACTATGCCACTCATGATCTAGAGCTTGCAGCCATAGTACATGCTCTCAAGATGTGGAGACATTACTTGATGGGCAGGAGATTTGAGCTCAGAACAGACCATTGTGGTTTGAAGTATCTATTTGATCAGCCTACTCTAAATGCTAGGAAAGCAAGATGGCTGGAGTTTTTATGTGAGTTTGATTTCGAAATCAAGCACATAAAGGGAAAAGAGAACAAGGTAGCTGATGCACTCAGCAGGAAGGTGCAGGAAAGGCATGTGGCATCTCTTAGTATTTGCCAATCGGATTTGAGGCAGCAGATTGTTAGTCATGTTGCTGGAGATGAATTGTATGAGCAGGTAAAAGACAAGTTGCAGCAGGAAAGTCTTGAGAAGAGGTATGAGGGATATAAATTGGAAGAAGATGGACTTCTCACTTATAAAGGCAGAATTTATATTCTGAATGTAACAAATTTGAGGAGAGTTGTTATGGATGAAATCCATCAAGCTCCGTATTCTGGTCACCCAGGATATCAGAAGACAATTGCTACAGCTAGAAAGCAGTACTTTTGGTCAGGTATGAAAAAGGACATGGCTGAGTACATTTGAAGGTGTATGAAGTGTCAACAGGTAAAGGTTGAACATCAACACCCTGCAGGTTTGTTGCAGCCTTTGCCAGTTCCAGAATGGAAATGGGAAGTTATTTCCATGGATTTTATTACAGGATTGCCGATGACTTGGAGACAACATGATTCTATTATGGTTGTGGTAGACAAGTTGACTAAGGCAGTACATTTTATGCCAGTTAAGTCTACACATGAGACTGGCGACATTGCAAACATCTTCATGAAGGAGATATTCAAATTGCATGGATTGCCGAAGGCAATAGTCTCTGACCGGGATGTCAAGTTCACTTCCAACTTTTGGAAGGGGTTGTTTGCAGATCTGGGTACAAAGCTAAACTTCAGCACTGCATACCATCCTCAGACAGATGGGCAGATCGAGAGAGTTAATCAGGTGCTTGAAGATATGCTTCGCATGTACATAATGGACAAACCAACCAAGTGGGAAGATTACTTACACTTGGTAGAGTTTGCTTATAACAATGGACATCAAGCATCCTTGGGGATGAGTCCATATGAAGCTTTGTATGGAAGAAGGTGTAGAACACCAGTGACTTGGGATAACCCAGTGAACAAGATTGTGCTTGGACCAGAGTTGCTCAAGGAAATGGAGCAAGAGGTTGTAAAGATCAGACAGAAGCTGAAAGTAGCACAGGACAGACAGAAAAGCTATGCAGATAAGCATAGGGTGAACAGGGAGTTCAGTATTGGGGATCATGTTTACCTCAGAGTGAGGTCCTTGAAACTTGGAAGTTGTGCCAAATTGTCACCAAGATATTGTGGGCCGTTTGAAGTTCTTGAAAGAATAGGGCCAGTTGCATATAGACTTGCATTGCTTGCTAGCACTAGAGCTCATGATGTTTTTCATGTTTCTTTGCTTAAAAGGTATGTGCATGATCCTAACCATGTGATAAATTGGGATGTGATTCAGGTGGAACCCGAGGGAGAGTTCCGAATCGAGCCAATGCGCATCCTCGACAGGAAGGTCACCATGCTCCGAAACCGAGCCATAGGGAAGGTAAAGGTGCAATGGGAGCACTTCTGACCTGAAGAGGCTACATGGGAGCTGGAAGATTCCATGCGATTGGCACATCCATTTTTGTTCAATTCTGCGGAACACTGAGGCGATACCAGTGTAGCATTTTGTTCAAATTTAGTAAAGCACTGAGGACAGTGCTATTGAAGGGGGAGGGGAATGTAATGTCCCGGTTTTGACCACGTTACATTAGATGTATATGATGTATATATATATTGTAATGATCATGGTGTGGAGCTAAAGTCCAAGACCCCGCCATTGATTGGTTATGTTATGTTTTGGATTTGAATTGTCACCGATGGTATATCGGGGCATGCGACATATATTATGTTGGTCATCATGTAAATATGCATCTATAATTTATTAAATGAACCCGACCAGCTACGATCGCGGCAACTAAAATGCGAAAGGGGCATGATTTTCACAAGGATAAGGGTGGGGAAATTGTTAAACTTTGGCCAATGAGAGAAAACCCATGTGTCTTCTTCCCTTGTCTTATTTCCAACCACCTTCATTAAGAATCTTTGCTGGCAGTTGAGGCAGTTATTGTCTAGGAATGGGTGTGGCAGGACTGTCAGTCCTCACCCACACGCACACTCCACCCTGGTTGACTTCACAATGGCTGGGGAAAAATGACAGCCATCACTCACGCAGGAAATTTGACTCTCCCACGACTGTGCTGAAGGCTCACGCACTTCCAATTCATGTCCTTGTTGTTGTTTGTTCATCCACGGACAAAAACGGAGCTGTTTTCCTCACGCAGGACCTCCATTGTCTGTTCATTTCCTCACAAGGTCGGATTGTTTCCACGCACAGGTATCCTTCTGTTTTGGGCTCACATAGCAAGCTGAGAGCTGTGCGTTTTCACCCACGAATTTTTTGAGAAGAGCTATTCACATCCTCAGCTGTATGTTCTCCTTACAAACCGGTATGGTTGTGTAATTTCCGTCATTTTAATGCTGAGATTGGAACTACTGTTCTTCCCACATGTTTACTGTTTAGTTGGGGATGTGTAATTCGATGGTTGGGAGTCGTTTTGGCCACGAAAGGGCCAAGAACGACTCAAAAATCGTTCCCCCTGTTCAGCTATAATTTCTGAGTGATTGCCTAAGTGCAATGGTCGGTCTTCGGACTGTGTAAGGAGAAAGGATGGGGCTGAGTTTTGCTTGATAAACCTGGTGGCTGGAACCCACACAGACAGAGCTAGAGGGCTGGCCTTCTTCTCCATCACCCCTGAATAGCACTGGAAGGGAACGCAGGGCCTAAGGGACTGTGTAGCAGAGAAGGGACTGATTCCTTGTGTTGGGTGTGTTTGGGTGTCTTAGAGGTCAGGCTAGTTCTGGTGTAGGTGTTCTTGGCTCTGTAATGAGCTCACCAGCTTAGCAATTTGCCTTCTCCAGCTCCTGAATGGCCTGATAAACCCAACTCTGTTGGCTTGGCTGTGTGTTTTGTGTAACCTTGGCTAAGTGTAAGCATGTTGTTCCCATATTCCTTGGAGAATCATGCCCAGCTCGGGGGTGGCAGCGTTGCTGAGAGATTAAGGAGCATGCTGGCCTATGGTTGGGTGGAACGTTGCAGCGACGTAGCTGGTTGCGGATCAAAGCTCTTCATAAGATAAGTGATCTTGTGCATTTCACTTCTGCAACTATCTTTTTTGTTAAGGATATGATGAACATGATAAATGCATGCATGACTGAATGCTGTTGGTTTCCGCTATGTATGATAAGTAACTGCATATGTGCATGTTTTTAGTTCAAAATCTTTGTTAAGTATTCTGTTTCAGCAATTTTCATGTATGCATATGTTCATGGGGCTCTCAGCCCAGGTGGTTTGAGCCATGGGTCGCGTCCTCTTCGCCGGTCGGAGGCATGTGGACATGACAAACCTCCTTTTGGGCATGGATGGAATTTGTTAGCATATATTGGTTTATATTAATGGGAAATCTAGGCTAGACTCTCTTATTCGCATAGTATAAGTGAGATCCGATTCCTTTTAAAATGATCTGATAAGCAATCTCCCTTATGAGAATCCTATCAAGGACATGGGTCAAAATTGAATGAGGTGGGATAGAGGTGGGATAGAGCTTCTATAAATCTGAATGTAGGTGAAGTATTCTAGAGTATAACAATTACCTATCTACAACATGGTGTCAATGGCTTGGTATGCTAATCTCGGGTTTGGTTTTATAAAAATCAGGAAGTATAGAGGGGAAAAGAGAAAAAAAGACACATGTCATAGAAATGGAACCTATAGTTTGATAGCCACAAATCTTGACAATAGACATGTATTGGCAAAGTGTTGAATTTCGAGTTCCAATTCATGAAAGGGAAGGAATGTATAGGAAAAACGACGTCTAATAGATAAGTAGTCATGAATATTTTGGGCATGAGTACTTCTTTTGAAGATCACATAGATGCAAGAAGGTTGACCAACATAATATTGCCACAATTGAAAATCTATTGCATTTTTGCTAAGTGATGCACCAAGGGTATCCACTTGTTGGCTGGATATTATGAACTAGGCCAATTATAGATAATCAGCCCATATAAGGTGCTTAAAGCAACCCCTAGTATGTTTGGTATGGATAACTCTCACGAGAAAAAAGGCCCCGCTTCCTTTGTGGGTTTTCTCTAGAGAGGAGAGTCTCACAAACTAATCTTATGAATTACTAAAATATAATTTGAAATAAATTCTAACTAATATGAAATTCGAAACTAATCTAAGATGTGATTTTCAAATAGTTGCAGCAAATATTTTAACAGGTGACAAACTACAAAGAGATTTAAAAGCCCCTAAAACTTGAAGTTAGATTTATTGAAAAGAAATCCACTTTAACTTTTAACAAAGCTATTTCTATCCTATGCTATACTGCAAAGGAGCATGATTGAAATTAACATTAAGTCTAATGCATAAGGAGTATGATTTAATTACAATTTACTTAAGAAAATATAAATAAAATGCAATCCCTTAAACAGATCAACATCAACTAAATAAGTAAGAAAGAACAATAAAATGCAGTGTCCTACTAAACAACTTGAAGAAGTCTTGGAACAACACTTGACAACAATTCAGATTACAAATATCTTTGAATAAAAATAATTACAGATCTCTTTGCCTGTCCATAAATTGCTTCTGGCGAAATCTCTTTCTTTTCCTTCACATACAAATGGAACCAAGAGAAATATAGAGCTCAAGAAAACAATTCTTCATCCCTGTAAAGAGCCTTCTCCCTGTAGAGAAATACAATAGAGATTACAGAAATCAAAGTTCTATCAACTCTAACCCTCTCCCTCTATGGTGAACTCCTTTATTCTCCAAAGGAAAATTTTACAAAATTAAAAAAAAAATACAAAAAAAAAAGTTTGTGTTCTTCTATCGAGACCTCTTCCCTATCCTAGCAGGGATCTCTATTACTAGAAAATAACCGCATATCAGAAAAGGCCTCCATACAATCAGCACACAGGTGCAATGATCTCCCTTTACTTCTTTCACCTTCTTAGCATATCGACTTCCTCGAATCTGGTAAGTAAGATATTTTCTTCCTACGCCCTAATCTACCCTAGGTTTTATCTCATTCTTTCTGAGCATAAAAACAAAAGAAATATAGGTTAGGGCACTCGCATGAAGTTGGTTCCACTTTTTAGTGCCACTTAAGAAATTAGAAACGCACTTCCGAAGTGTAAATTGAGAACGCATATGCGTTATTGATGGTACATTCGGAATAACCCGAGCCCAAACACAAGGCTATGGTTAGTAAGGAAGTATCGCATATGCGATATATCACATATGCATTCTATAAAATTTAAATATCTCATATGTGATATATCGCATGTGCGATATGGAAAAAAAAAACAGAGGCTACGAGCCTCATTTCTCATTTGCACAGGGATGTTTCGAGAGAGCAATAAACCGTATAGGTAATAAACCGCACAGGCAATTTGCATTTCACCATTTGGAGGTCGAGTTGGAGGTGGCTGTGGAGGTGGCTTGGCTCCAATGGCAAGTAACTACTCATATCCATCACAAATTGTTTTCAATTCTTTATTGTTTTTGTTAATTTCATAGTTTTTATAATTGTTTAAAACAAATTTAATAAAAAAAAATTGAATTAAATCAAAGAATGATAAATTAAAACAATTTGTATTTTTTTGTTTACATCTTAACAGATAATAGAAATGAGCAAGATAATGTGGAAAACGAACCCACTAATAACCCAGAACCTAACCCAAACATGAACCCAAACCCAAACTCGGAGGGGCAAGAAGATCGAAACTCACAGATTCTGGCACGTTTGGCGTCATTGAGGTGCCTTATCTCATCTATTAGAGGGGTGGTTCATTTGAGACAATCTTTAGCTGATGCATTGGATACAATAACAAACACAATTTCCAATGCTCAAGGAGCTCTGTACAACATTAGCTCATACAAAGAATCCAGGAGGAAATACTACTATGATGGTTTGAGTTATAAAGACATCAAAGACCTAAAGATTACAAAAAACCAATTATTTTCATTATTCTGGGACCCTAGCACCGGATTGGTTCCACCCACCAGTCAAGCACACATTTCCATATATTGGGGCGTGGAACCAAATATAAAGGCCAATTGGATGGATCATTGGTATATGGTCTTCGATGAAGACCCTCATGGGAATAGGGACATCCCATTTTATTTCCTTAGGAAGTTGTATGCAGAATTCATCCTAGGGAAACATGTTACCTATTTCGATATCTTAGGCTTCTAGGGTGTTGGTCATGGGATGCCCCAAGATAGGGAAGGGGCCTGGACAGATCCTAACCATGTGCCACGCCCTCCACTCACACCAAAACCCCCTTGGATATATCCTCTTGTGGGTCCTATGATTGAGGATACATAGAAGGACTTATTTGACTTGGCAGATACATTGCTTTAGCATGGGACTGATGTCCAAGGCAATGTAGGCCAAGGGGTTGGAACTTCTAAGGCCGACCCATCGCACAGTAAGGATCCATCTACGTATCACACAGGAGACGCAGAGCATTCAGAGCGTTGTGTTACTCCACACCCTTACACATCGTGTGGAAGCATATGCTATGGCCCTGCTTCAGACTTCCGGGATGATGGATTACTTCGATTTGTAAGTAAAACTCATTATTTTCATATTATATTTTGTTTCATACCACAATTTTCAATTGTTTCGCAATTTATTTCTATTTAATTATCTAATAAATTATGTCAACAAATATATAGCTGGTGTCCCATGGCACATCCGAGTAGCATAGTCCACTGATCAATGTTGAGAACATTGATGTTGCTATCAATATTGCATATGGGTTTGGTTCATCACCATTAGCGGTAAGAACTATACTTGTTAATGTGTCAACTTTATTTACATATTTATAGTAGAGATTGTAACATTCAATACATCCTAATTTTGACACAACATGTTTTATGCAGGGTGATCAGGATGAGTATATTGAATCCCATCCTAGTTCCTCTCATGCCACTAGTGGAAAATGAAAGATTAGTGAGCAGGAGACCAAAACTTTTGGTCACCATAGTTTTTTTCAAGGGATAAATGACCAAAATTGATAAATTTAAGTGAGATAACTAAAAAAAACCAAGATAAATGACCACTTTTGGTCACGGGGTAAAAATCAATTAAAAACAACCAAGATAAATGACCAAATTTGGTCACGGGATATCTAGACTAAAAATGACCACATAACAATTGGTCATTTATTTGGTATATACATCTCAAATTTATGTGATGATGTAATAATTCCTTATATCTTTTACTTTTATTTTTTAACAAGAATATACACAATATCAATTGATGTGATAACACACTCTTTCACTTAACACTAACGTAATTAAATCCCTCTCTAATGGGTTCTCTCACTTCATTATTATCAATCACCAATTAGCACGCTATACACTCGAGGGTATTTCGTTACTCATAAATCATTGCTTGTGTTTTTATCACTTTTATTATTGCTCAATGCCAAGTTATATAAGTGTCATTTTTCCATAATTTAATAAGTTTTACATCCGATATTCAGATATTGAGAAGCCAAGAGCGTCTGAGGTTCAAACTTTGGATCCATGGTTCCTGAGTCGTTAAAGTGTGCATCGACGGAAATTTTCATGCACTTTACGATTATTCTAATATTTTAAATTGTGTTAGTTGTGTTTGTATATGGTGAAGTTCCAACACCCATGTTTGCGCGCAGGATGTCTGGATTCCAAGTCGAAGGTTTGAATTCCCTAATGATTAAAAGGTTTATTTTCAGCTAATTTTTACGGATACTGAATCGAAGTGGGTTTTCAAATATTTTGACACGAACTTGACATTTTATGTGCATCGGTGCATAGTTCAAGTGGAGGTTCTTTAGAGTGAATTTTTGGCCTTAATTAACAGAAATTTGAGCAAAAATTTGGTAGGGTTTCGTACTTGGCGTGAGTTCACAAAGAGCTTGAAGAACACGCAATTGAACATGGGATTCCGCATCCTGACAATGCCATCTTAACGAGTATTGCACGAAGAGTTGGTGAGATCTACATTGGCAATAATTTTTTTATATAAAACTTGAAACAAAATATGATTATAATTAGGATGGAGGCGTTTTGAATGGAGACATGGTCTCAGAAGATTCCTCATCTCCATAGAAAATAAAATCTTGCCACATGTTGGTTCACTTTAATAGTGCTAACGAACTGGAAAATAAGCCATGGATTTTGGCAGTTTGGAAGGGACGAATTCAGACTTACTGTGCCCTTGGAAATTTTAACAGAAGGTCCCTCGGTCACTGCAAAATTTAGCGGCCTTATCGATGATCCACTGCAAAACATTCTCCATCCCTGAACCCAGTTGCGCCCCTCAAGAGGTGAGAAATTTTTTCTTCCTGCAATAGCCTACATTTTCTCTCCAGTTCTTTTTCTTCTTCCTGCAAATCATACCAATTTAGAGGCCAAAATATCCGCAAAATTTAGAGGCAGATCGGTTAGAAAGAACGTAGAGTGATTTTAAAATAGGGATGGACTTGGCGGAGGAAGAAGTTACGTGGAAAGAATACGAACATACAGAATAAAGCATGAGCATTTTCATAATGCGTATTTAACCGATCAACTCCATGCCTCCTTCTTCGGTCCCTGCCGGATCATGAGATATAATAACCAGAAATTTTATCCATGAGCATGTTGTACCTATTTGGGTTGTTCCCCAGAGGAGATTTTTCAGGTTCTGTATTGGTACCTTCTAGATGTTTGACACGGCAATGCTTTGCTCTTTTTTCTATTAACATAGATTAGTGTTTCGCTTCTTAGATAGATTTGATACCTATTTCAATTTCTTTATCTATGCTTTAACTCTTATATTTACCCCTTTGTACTCTTTCAATTAATTCGTACCTTATGTTGTGTGCCTATTTTGATCCATTTAATTATTCTTATTTATTTTTGTTATTAATTATAAATATGTTCTAATGTACTTTTGACAATAATATCGTTGTAGGCATGAATAAGAGTATTTTTTTTAACATCTGGGGTCGGTCATGACAAAATGTTAATGCATTTTTTTTGGGGTCATATTATAAGAGATTTTTTTACAAAATGAAGTTGTACATAAAATATCACAAGGCTATATATGCAACTGCTTTATATTTCTATTTTGTTGAGTTTATGTATTTT
>LPNX011144533.1:63388-77586 GCA_001517045.1 Pseudotsuga menziesii
GTCTTAATTTAATAAAAAAAAAAGTAAAGCCTTTGTTTTCTCTACTTTAAAGTGATTAAGAAGGGATCTTATATAAATAAGTAATAATAAGAATGCAAACTATTATCAAGAGTTATAAATTAATATAACTTATCTCAACTATTAAGAGTTAAAAAATAATATAACTTGGCTCAATTATAATGGATAAATATTTATAAATATGAGATTTTAAATTATAATGATAAAATAAATATTAAAAGGGAGAAGCAAACACAAGGGTTTAGGGATGGAGAGTTTAAGCAGTTTTTTTGCAAGATCCAGCTTTGGACTTGCTTGAGTACATAGTAGATTCATCAAAAGGAATCTTACTTTGGTTGACCCCTAGCACTTGGGAGGGAGAGGAAGGTATTATGTTAGCTCTTGGTTCTCATGACAAGATGGTTACACCTTATTGTCTTTCAATATTTTGGGTAACGTTTTAATGGAGGTTTCTCATGTAGCAAATCTGAAGGAAGGTGGAAATGACATATGCATTTCAATGGAAGGATAGAGGATAGTGGTACGCGAAGAAGACATGGACGCTAGGAGGATAGTTGTTCAGGTGGGGTGGCATAGGGTAGTAAAGGATTTCCCTTCATGGTATGACGTGTCACAACTATATTTTGTTTTTCACAAAAATGTTTAAATGTGGAGTACTTTGGTGTAGTCCAAGGTTTAACATTGGAGTAACCACGGAGTAAAGTGATGATACAGATCATCTTCATTGAGTTGACCACACTACGCATTATGTCTTTCTATCTGTTCTTGGCATATTTTTAATATTTATAATCATGGACTATATAATGGAAGTATGATATTTATATTCTCGGTAGGTGCAATCTGTTGAGAATTTCAACATTTACAAGGATCCTTGAGTATTGTTTTGAATCTAAGTTATATAAAAAGGTGAATTTATGTATTATTATGAAGTATAGATATAATATTTGCTTAAATATTGATTTTATATAATTTTGCTTAAAGAATGTGTTTTTGTAAAATATCTTCTATATGTGTTGTAGGTGTTGATTTGCGTTTCAGAGACGATGGGTTGGGTTGGGTTGTTTGCGTGGTACCATTTATGTGACTATCCAGTTAGAGTTAGTTTTCGATCCGCTCCACTACCCAGGTTCAATGCTGGTAAAGGTACGACCTATATACAATATCACCATGGAGACTCCCTCACCGAATAAAGAAAAGGATAATAATCAACGAGCTCCAACGAAGAAGCTATAGTTGTTGTGTCCATACATTGATATACAATATCGCAAAGACACTTATTAGATCAAAAAGGAATACTGGCTAGGGGAACCCTAGCCAAGAACCACCTGTGGAGCGTGTAACCTTGAAAGCAAATAACAGTCCACTAGTTTCAGTGAAGACAGAGTATGGAAGTGAAAGCACTGTTGGGGTCAGAGAAGGAAGAGGTAATTCTGGAAGACTAACAGAGTCAGCTAGCTTGAATGTGTATGCCACAACAAAGAAAGAGAAGGGGTGAAGTGACTACAGTGGCCAATGTAGGAAGGAATGTTGCAAGAGTTACAGAGTCCACACCAACTAGCAGTAAAATGGCTGCATGGATCACAATAGAGAAAAGTAATAAATAGAGGTGTCAGAGTCTGTAAGATTTAAATTGAAAAATATGTGGAACTTTATAGTACTGAAAACAGATTATGATAATTAGTCGCAAGTGACTCCAGAAGAAAAATACAGAGATGCACTTATTCTTGTGTGAATGGCACCAAATTTCGATGGAGGATGCACACCAAGCGTTTAACGGAATAACAGAAAGAAAATTGCGCTTATGGACCTAGCCATACATGGGAATCAACTCCAATAGATCTCCAAGAGAATCAGTAGTAAACACATAAATCCCCCCCCATATCTAGATCTGCCTTCAAATTTCCTTGCATCTAGGTCGATTAGCAGGAAATCAATCCCTTATTAGTTCATTCAATAGGGTCCATTTGGAATCAATTCTTACAGGAGAAGGGTTGTCTGGATGGGGAGGGAAAGATACCTATTGGATAAGAAAATTCCATCCTCCGCCAAATTTGGGTGGAGGATTCACGCCAAGCATTAAACGAAATACCAGAAAGAAAATTGCGCTTATGGACCTAGCCACACATGGGAATCGACTCCAATAGATCTCCAAGAGCATCAACAGTAAACACATAAATCCCCCTCCATATCTAGATCTGCCTTCAAATTTCCTTGCATCTAGGTCAGTTAGCAGGAAATCAATCCCTCATTAGTTCATTCAACAGGCTCCATTTGGAATCAATTCTTACAACAGAAGGGTTGTCTGGATGGGGAGGGAAAGATACCTATTGGATAAGAAAATGCCATGATTCGCCCCAATCTGGCTAACTTTAAAAGAAATAGGGTTGTGTTCCACTACGATGGATAGAGTAAAAGGTTGAATGAAAGGTTATTTAGTAAATTCGTAGTTGTGCGGAACAAGTTCTAGGTTTCAAAATGCTCTCGGATCATGAATGCATTGAAGATTTCAAGTATGAAGCACAGCAACGGTTCGGTTTCAGGGGAGGGGAAACGGCAGCACTTGGTTCCTTTGGCTTCTTTGATCAACCAGGAGCTTAGACATGAGAATTTTGAGAAACCCTGCAATAGATATGGTCATGCTGCACAGCCTAAGAAAGGGGAGAATTATTTCCTTATAAAGATAGACTGTCAGAGCATCCTTGGGAATTCATCTACCCGATTTACGGTTTTTGGGGTGAGTACTTTCAACCACTGTTAACAGTGAACTATCAAAAATAATTTATATCTTGAGGGATCTCAATAATTACAATTTTTCAAAATTCCCCTTATTTCATTTCCCCCAATCTTTCTGGATTTATGGATGTTTTTTTTGTATATTTTTCCGGAGCGTTCCTGAGGTATTGTTGCACATAATTGTTGCAACATTTTCAACGTCATCTTATTTTTATGCACATGATACTAAATTTCTTTTCATCTCAATATCTGACACAGATATGAGACTAAATTTCTTGTCATCTCAATATCTGAGACATATAAGGCAAGATTCAACACACATTGTAGTTTCTAAATTGCATGATAATCCGAGTGACCACACAGATAAGGCAACTTTAAACACACATTGTAGTCTCTAAATTGCCTGATAGTGCCAGTGATCACAGTGTCCAGAATAAGTAACTTTACCAATTTCTTAGTGGAGTTAAAAATGTCCTCCTTCCTTATGTCATATCCATAGTTTGATTGTTGTGGTTGGTTTGCAAGATCTACTGCAGGAGTATACTATAGTATGGTCGTTATTGCTGAAAATGTAATTGTTTTATGGTATGTTCCAAAGTTACCATGTTCGGTCGGACCTGACTCAGGTTTGGCCACATCATCCAAACTATTCCTTTAAAAACATAAGATAAAAGATACAAAATTGATTTAAAAGCATAATTATCTGTTATATTTTGTGTATGTTTATGTTTTTATTTGTGTTTCTGAGTATGTCTAGTCTTAAATATAAAATTTATGTTCCATATGTCCATACTCCAAACCTTTCTAATTTTTTTCATTCCTCCACCCTCCCAAACCTACCAAGCATTTTGATCCTTGTACTATGGTATGCACATGATGCTCATTGCTATGGTAGTATACTTAATTGTAAGAAAAGGTTATGACTGTAAGAACAACTGAGATTTGGTAGTATACATAATTGCAAGAAAATATCACGACCTTAAGAACATATGAGAATAGAATGGGATGGAGTTTAGAAAGTCGCTACCCAAATTCTAGATGAAAAACATGGCCATAAGGAAACTAACAGTTGACTAGATTGATCTGTTGCATGGGATGGTAAACATCTCGTTCATTTATTTTTGGTATTTTTCTTTTAGATCTGCTTCATCTAATATTGAAGCAGAGTAATAAAGTATTTGTCCCCTCTGTTGAAAACATATTTTTCTTTAGATATACAAGGAATATTATTCAACTATTTTCTTCTAATCATGGATAGAGGCCTTAACTGTTACTAGTAGTTATTTGCTACTTAGAGTAGACAGGAAAGGATATTTTGGTATTCATTTAAGAAACCAAATATTCCTGTGTAGTATTTCCGAACGATAGATTAATAGTTGTGGGTTGGTAGTCTTGAGTAATTTGATCAAAGATGCTTACCTTAAGTGGAATTATGTTTGCATATATTTGTTGGACACAATGGGGCAGCAGCAGCAATATAATCCATGGATAAGTTGCTCAGTCATGTAATTAGTGTGATTCCTCTAGGCCTTTGAAGAGAACTAGAATGGCTGCAAGCATTACCTCGAGCACTAGTAGTAGGATTTGTTAAAACTGACAAGGAATTCCAGAGGAAGGGTATTTTTTTACTTATACTTGTTTCGGAAGTTCCATGCATTTCAAAAAGTTTCAGTGAAATTCCTACCGTTTACTAACGGAATCTAGTCTTTTTAAAACTTGTCAACTTAAAATGTGCTTTTTAACATTTTTTAAGTTTGGATGTTTGTGATGAATAAAGTTGCAACATATTCATTTAGTGCCTCTCTTTTACAGTTCAGATGAGTATTCTTCTGTTCATTCATGATCAAGTTGACAGTATTTGAATTGTTGGGCCAATCCAAGGGTTCCCGTTCAAAAATATGAAGTTGTTCATACAAGCTACCATTTGGCATGTATTCATACACTAACAGATTAAAAACTAAACTAGAGATGCAGTAGAGTAGCTTGACAATGTTAGCATGCCTGATCTTCCCTAAAGTCTCCACCTCTGTTTGAAATTCCTTGTCTTGGACAGATTGCAATTTCTTGTGATTCCAGATCCTTTTCACAGCAACAAAATTACCATTTCCCAATGTCACTTTGTACACTTTGCCTGAACCTCCACTTCCAATAACATTATTTTTTGTCAATCTCTTCAGAATGTCTGATTCGTCAAATTCCACCCTGTGAAAGAGTCTGAGTTTCCAAACTATAGTACATGATTTAACCTGATAAAAATTCTTGTATGTCTTATACAGGAAAACTATAACAATCAATCAGGATATGATTACCACAACAATAATCGCAATCAATACCCTGTACTGATGATTTTAAAAAACCCCTTTATGGTGGAAGCAGGAAGGAAGCTTTAATGGCCCACTTCCACAAGTCCCGGATTGTTAAGAAAGTTTTTATCATATGCCGGATTGTTGTAACCAATAGGAATAGGACCAGACAAGAAGTTTCTAGACACATTCAGAGAGCTCAACTTGAGATGATCGACTAATTCAAGAGGTATTTTCCCTGAAATCAAATTCTTTGAGAGGTCAAGGCTGTTCAGAACAGGTAACAACCCAAGTGACGTAGGAATTAATCCTGTGATGTGGTTGTTAGCAAGGTTAAGCTGAGAAATACCTTTCCATGATATTATTGTCCTAGGAAGCTCCCCATACAACACATTGTGATCAAGAGAAAGCCTCAGCAATGAGGATAGTTTAGTTATTTCCACTGGAATAGTCCCTGATATATTGTTGTGGCTGGCCATAAAGCTGTTGAGATTCCCTAGTTTTCCAATACCAGAGGGAATACATCCACTGAATTGATTGTTTGATATCTCTAACGCCCACAGGTTGGCTGCTTTGGTGATTTGAACAGGAATTTGGCCATGGAAAGCATTGCTTGTCAATCTGAATTCTCTGAGGAGTGGAGAACTCCATAACCCCATAGGAACTTCACCACTTAGTTGGTTGTCCTGGACTTGGACAATGGTTAGACTAGGACAATCTCCTAGAAAATCAGGCAGGCTTCTAGTAAAATTATTGTTAAAGGCGATGAAAGCCATCAGTACTCCACCTTTGTAGACAATCTGTAGAAGAGGAACTGAAAGTTCATTAGTTGATACATCAAAATCAACAAGTTTAGGACCCATCCCAATTCCTGGGGGCAGTTGTCCTGCAAGCCTGTTAGTAAAAAGCTTGAGATAGACTATATTAGTAAGCTTATCAAGCCCAGAGGGTATAGGCCCAAAGAGTTGGAGAGTTGGTTCTTGTATAACTGTAGTGTCTCAATGTTTGTCAAGTTTCCAATCCCATTGGGGATGCTTCCATTTAGCTCATTGATTCACAGATCCAAATTTACAAGACTCTTAAGATTGTTTATATTGCCTGTAATTGATCCAGACAAATTGTTCTTAAATAAAAGAAAATTTTTCATATTTGAAAGGACCATCAATTTGTTGGGTATCCTGCTTGTCAATTGATCATTCTGTGAGAGGTCCAAGTATACCATATCCGTTATAATCCCTAATGACTCTGGAATTTCCTCTACTAAATTGCAATCTGTCATCCACAAATGCTGCAACCTTGACAAATTTCCTAGTTCATGTGGGATCACCCCTTGAGCCAGAGAGTTGTAGGCCAGTGTTAAGTTTTTCAACAAAGAGAGATTTCCAATGAAAGAAGGAACAATACCATTCAACTCATTAGAGTGCAAGAGAAATACCTCAATCTTAGGCAACCTTTAAAATCCAGCAAGAATGTCACCGAAGAAACCATTGGTTGAGAGGTCCAATTGCACCAGCTCCTCTAGTTTATATACCTCATTCGGCAAGGACCCAACTAACATGTTCTGAGATAAATTCAGGCTTCGCAGACGGGTGCAATTTAGTAGCCCAGATGGAAAATCACCGCCAAAATAATTCATGTACAGGTTCAAGTCCCTCAGATTACTCAATTGACCGATACTAGAAGGAATTGTTCCATTGATATTCAAGTTTTCAAGGTCCAAACCCACAACAAACTTGGTGTTTCTATCATAGACGACTACAATCCAGTTACAGTGGTCGTCACCATTTGAATCACTTCTCCAGTCCCTCAGTTCCCCATTCGTAATCCAACTCCGCTTGACCTCTAATAGTATATGGCCTTCCTCTGATAGGCAATTGCATTGCAAGCTGGCCAATATTACAAGCAATAAGACAAGGCCATTTTCATTTCCCGTTTGACTGGCGGTCATTTTTCTTAAATCTCTCCTTGCAAATTCTCTCAGTTGTCTATGGAGACCCGTTCTCATCAGCTGGATAAATATATTTGCAGAACGCGTGCTCCATGGACGTGTATAGCCATCATTTGTGGGTCCACAAGTCAATGACTATTTCCAGAAAATTAGGCCACTACAGGATACAGTCGTTAATGGAGTTTGGACATTTGGTAACTTTCTGCAACACATGAAGAAGAGTTAAATTGACATGTGCATTGCTGTTATTTTCTTTTTCCAGAAGCCCGCCTTCCTACACATTTGATAAAGTATCAAATGTACCCATGTCACTTTTTGTCTACTTGATTGTTTCCACTTGTTTCTTGACCCAAAAAGAGAGAGCTCTCCACTAGTCATTGATTATATAATTACATAGGTGGCTAGTCCATAAAATTAGGCTATGTATAATTTTTTTATGAACTTAGTAGAAGTCCTCTATCCTAAATCGTTTCTCATTCTCTTAGTGAGTTCTTAGGGGATGTACACTCTAAAGAAGTCATATCTTGACTTCTCACCTTGCTTGCATCATCTAATGTCACCATCTTTCCTACTATAGTGAGTTCTGAGTTTATTTGCATTTGAAGTCACTTTCAAATATACTTAACCAATCTCCACAATATAATATTTAGAAAATGCAATCCATAAATCTCAAGGAATCTAATTATCTTCCTTGGTAAGATAAATTTCCATATTTTTAACTTCATTAACTTCCACTACAACCTCATTAAAATGGAAAGGAAATGAAGTGTTCATTTGACCAAATCTTGGGTAGGTGCTTAATTATCAACAAAAAAAACCATTAAGAATTTATTTTTTTCCAAAAGAGAGATTCCCCTGGGTTGATCCTATAAATTTGCCACTTCTAGTAGTTAATCAAGTACATTCACAACTATGACATAAAGATATGGTGCAATGGGGACACTCTAGCTCATCCATATTTGTTGGGTAGTTTGTTTATGGAGTGCCTAACAAATATAGTTCAAGTTGTTAGAAAGTGGGTCAAAGTGGAGCAAGAATCCTCTTGCTTCATTCTCTCTACTATTTTGGTTGTTTGTATCATTGTTGAGAAGATATGTTTCTGTTAACATCTGAAATTAGACCTGTGAAACCAAAGAAATTAAATTGGGCACTGTGTGATCATTTGATCTTGACAGCTACAAGGTGAGGATACAATTGTAGAATCAGGGCAAGCGAAGGCAGAATGAATTACCTTGGGTTCAGGACCCAGGTACATTGTAATCAGGTTGCTCAAAACCTAGTAAGATGCTTATGTGATATCATAACTATTCCACTTTCTTTCACTTGTTTTTGGAAATGTGTGGGTTTATATAGGCCTCTTTATCAGGTTCATCTTCTTGCAAAGATTATTTTAAGATATACCAATTTGGATACTTTTATTTAGTCCAGTCAAGACTGGAAAACTATGCTTGATGTATTCTATCTTGATGGTGCTCACAACTGGAAAGGATATTAGTTGGTTCTTATTAAATATGTTATGTGGATTTTGATTAGTAGACCTCTAAGAGGTTGTGATATTTTTTTAACCCATTTCTTCTTATTCCATATGATAAGGTGAGTTGTTTGATACCAATATTAACATATTCTTTCTCATGTAATATGTTGCAAAACTTATTCTACAAGAATTACTACTGCAGCTTCATTGCTGAGAATTGATTTCCATACTTATTTATAGTTGCAGATGTAAGTTTTTTATTGATTTTATTTTTGTGCAATGCAATATTTTTCTCAAATTATTGTTTACAGGTTCGTGGCCTGGGGCCTCTGGAGCTGAGGATGGGGAGCTTTGTATCTGGGATATTGCAAATCCTACATAACCTACTCATTTTCCACCATTGAAGGTGTGGTATGGTACCATGATAAGTTTTGATGATTGTCAATGAGTGAACATTTGAAGGAATACTCGTATATGTGTAATTTCAAGAGACTAATAGTGAACAATTTTCTGTTGGGTGTGGGATCAGGTGCTCAAGGGGAAGTTTCATTTTTATCTTGGAATCAAAAGGATCAACATATACTGGAATCCACTTCATATAGTGGAACAATAGGTGAGGTTGTTGGTATTGACATAATCAATGTCAAATTTTGCTAATTTGTTTGTTTATCGAGTGCCCAATGAGATATCAGTTAAACAGAAATCCTATATATCCTGTGAGAGGATTTCACAATTGTAGGTGAACTCCCTTTGGTTAACTTTCATTCTTTGGCTGGCTGGCAAGGGAAGCTTGGTGGTGTCCCTTCAACTTCGATGAGAACCTTTTCTTGAAGGGTAGAAGAATATTGAAGAAAAATCTAGTAAGTGTACACTAAGGTGCCCCCTTGGAGCTTTATGGTGGGATGAGACTTCTGGACTCTTCTAGTATGGGAGGAGTTGTAGAGAAGTGTTATTGGACAGTAGTCATAATGAAAATTGGCAGTCTAGGGTGCATAGCAGAACAATCGATTCCCTTCATATTTGTATGAAGGAGAATCAACAACTTGATTGTTCTTACCTCAGGTATAAACAATTTCAAAATGGAAGTCTAGCAAAGATGGAAGTTGTAATCAGCTAAATCTGATACCTATAATTGCAACTAGTGACATGGCATGACAATAGATGGTGAAAACCTCATTGGTGTCGGTTGGTATACTGTTTGGGTGAGGATCTGCATGGAATGGATTACAACCGCACTTTACATTTGGTCTCTGGTTTCTCCTCTCCTATTTCCTGACAGGGAGTTCTTTTGAAATTTTAAGCGGATACTGTTAAAGCTTCATTTGCAAAAAGTGATATCCCAAGAACATGAAGCTTACAGATGCAAGAACTACAGAGGAAATACCTGTCTAAGAATCTTGTCTACAATTTCAAAATGGAGCCTGCACTATCAAATTCCCATTTCAAGCATATGCGACTTATAGAAGCTTTTTACAGTTATTGCATAATGATAATACATATCACATACCTTACCTGATTTATATATTTCGTAAGTTGGTATTCTCAAAATAAGTTACTTTGGATGTGTGTTAAACCCAAAAAGTTCCTGTAGTCTAATTGTCCTTTTTTATAAACATTAATAAAATTACGCCATTGTTATGATGTTTTGATTGATTTTCTTGCTTCTTCTTAAGAGTGAGGCCTAGAAAATGATTTTTTTTGTTTATTGGATATCTCGTGGTATGTGTTGAGAATATGTGTTCTGTCTGTAGTTTTGTAGATTGCTTAGACCATCTCTTGCCTGATTCAAGTAACCATAATAAATTAGAGTTGGTGTAAACATATTATGGAGAGAAATGCACTACATTTGATTGGTAGTTATGCCCTTACTTTGCTATAAAGTGGAATAAGAGAGTGCATCTCCTACATTGTTAATAATTCCAGCTATATGAAGAGAACTAAAATTTTGTTTTTCTAATTAGTTAAAGGTTCTCTTTGACCTAAACTGCATACAAACAAGGAAACAAAATACATAGCTGGGTAGAAAGAACATTGATGACAATTTCAGCTATATGAAGACAAATTCTGCAGGGTTTGAGATCCTCACTAGGATCAGGTATTGATTATTTTAACTGAAAGATGTATGTTGAATATTGTTTTTTAATCAAGGGGAATTTCACAAGTAGGAAGGCACTGGTACTAAGGCTGTATGCATGTATGGAACAGTGCCTTTGGTATCCCCTAATCATGTTTCAAAACAAATATCAGACCATAAATATCTTAGATTCACTTTACATTAGCTGGCATCTTGTTTTTGAAAGTACATTTATTTTGCTGATTCGAAAGGTGAGGTATGCATAATACATTTGCAATTGCTTACAGGACTTAAACATAATGAAGATCTTATGTTTATTTATTTGAAAGATGATTAAAATCAGAATCATATTATTTATTTGAACCTCTTATGTTTATTTCATCAGGTCCATCCAGCAGATGTGAACATCATAATCCTGATGATACTTTTGTCACCAGCTGCCAGCATCATATATGTAGGGTCTGCTTAAAGTCTAATGTCGCATCTATAATTGAGAACTCAATGGAGATGTCAGAACCCTCATATGTTTATCTCAGAGTACAATTGCAATGCCCAAGGTAATGTATAAGCATCTTACAAGGAATTTGTGGAAACTTTTGACCGGTTGTGTTGTTTTGACCTTAAACATGGCAGTTGGAGTTTAGGCAATCAAAATGCATCTAGACAGGATTACACATTTACGTTTTTTCACACCAAATTTTGAAAAATATCCACTTATGTTATCATATTTCTTGGACCTTGTTGTATTGATATGTGTATTTTTAATGCCAAGTAAACTAACTAATTAATACTCCTAAAAAAAGGAATTTTCACTACAAATTTACCTTCAAAACTACATGATTAATTTCTGTCGCAAATTTGTCTTACATTAGTTATATGAGGACAATATTTTGCCACAATTGTCTCACAATTGTCTTCTATCTCACACTTTTTGGAGGAAAAACATCAATTGTCTCACAATTGTCTTAGGGAAAATGATTCTAGAAGATTTGAGTGGGCATCGAGGTAGGCTGAGGAAAGTTTTCAAAGACTTGCATTAGACAATGATATTGCCAAAATATGTGAAGTAGATTCAACTACCACTAACATGACAAATGCTACTAAAAAGTGCTTGGTTGTCCTCTTCAACAAATCTTAGGCATCTTCTCTTTTCTTACCAGTTAATTATTCTCTCCTGTATTTCTTTGATATGACAGTGATTTTCTTGGATATGTTAAGATCTTGTATTCCCCATATATTTTGTACTTGTTAACTCTGTTTTTTCTCAGGAAAAGGGAGAAATTTTCTTCACTTTTATAATTGAGAAAATATATTTATATTTCTCACTATGTGGTAGGTGTGGACTGGAGCTCAGTAAAACAAATTTAGTTGAGATGCTTGATGTTGATACTGTGCAAAACTATGAGAATTCACTGTGGATTGCTTACAAAAATATTTACGGTTCAATGGCGAGGTCGGATATGATCAATTGTATCAGGTGTCAGCACAAGAAGGCAATATTATCTATGAGGATGTCTTCCAACAAAGGAAAAGGTATGTTGCTTTTATGTTTTAACAGAGTGGGGAAATAAATCATGATTTCAAGCTTGCAAACTAGAAATTTAAATCTAGAGGATTATCTCCTTTTTGATGAATATAGATAGCAAAGAAAGACAAATCAGTTGTTATTTTATGGTCCTCTTCATCCAGAACTACCACAGATGTACATAGATAATTAAATTATTTTCCTCTATTTTCTTTTCTTTCATCAGTTTCCATACTGAATAGAGGTTTTACAAGGAAGGAAAAGACTGATGATGCTGTAAATCAATTGGAGAGTCTACTAAGGGATGGAAATGTGCATTCTCCAGTCTTTTGTGTATGTACAGAATGTGACTTTTCTTGGTGTGCTGCATGTGGGTTGTCCAATTCCCAGTCTGAAAGAAAAGGAAGGAGAGGTAGTCATGTTTGCAGGGAAGTAGAAAACTACAGAATCTATGGGATAATGGCATATCTTGAATCAATTCATACTGAGTACACCAAAGGAACTGTTGACTCTAACGAGTATGCAATAGGAAATGTCAACTCTAACGAGTATGCAGCAGGAAATGTCAACTCTAAAGAGTATGCAACAGTAAATGTCGACTCTAATGAGTATACAACTGTAAATGCCAACTCTAATGAGTACACAATTAGAAATGTCAACTTTCATGAGTATGTTACAGAAACCGGTAACTCTCAGGACTATCCCATAGAAATTGTTAACTCTGGCTACACCACAATAGCTGTTAGCTCTATTGAGTATACCCTAGTAACTGTTAACTCTAACAGCAACCTTAGCATTGCACCTCAAGATTTTGATCATGACTGGACAACTACAGTATCAATGGGTGGCTATTGGTCCCCTTTGATAGAACAAATCATGGCAAGAAAACTGTCTGGAGTGCTGGTACTGGATTTGGTGGTTGCAGAAGTGAAACTAACCCTGACGAGAAAATGAGAAATGTTGAAAAGGAACTCGACTGTCGGGAAAAAACTCTGTTGACATCATTAACAGATATTCTTAACAACAAAGCTATGGGACAGTCTCATGGCTCTTATCCTTTCTTAGGTTTATCAGCCTATGTTCTTCTGAGTCAGGAATATATTCTTAACCGAGTTTTAGATTACTTTATGATCAATGATTCCATGTTCGACATATGTGTAAGGAACAAGCTCTATCATCAGCTGGTATCCCTGTTGACAGCTATGAAACAGTATCCGGATCTCCTTTCAATATTGACGGGATCCTTCCTGGAAAGTGACATAAGTGATAGTTCCAATCATAACATTGGAAGTGATGGTTCTTTAATTGGTAAAATGAAGAACATATATGATCAATCCAAAATTATCATGAGAAAATTCCCAGGAGGAATTGATGACAAAAATGTAGAAGCTGATGTTGGCATTGCAAAATGTATCTTGGAATGCTACGAGGGATTGGCAGAAGCAGCTCAGAACCAAACATTTACCATAACACGGATAATATCTGTTTCAGATGGGGAAGATACTGAAATGAAAGAGTGCAGTGAAGCTAATTCAGATCAGTCAACATCTGTTTCAGTGGAGGAAAGCCCCAATGATGAAACTTGTTCAAATCAACATAAGAAGGCTTTGATGTATAAAAACAATTTGAATACACTCCAATTCCTGGACTATTCCTTGATTGCGGTGGGTTTTCTACGTCACACTTATAGTAACAACTTCACTGGGTCAGGAGCAAATCGTCAGAGCATTGATAATACAGGTGAGCACAATAAAAAAAGGATGATATATATTACAAAATAAATAGCTTCCTTTTTGCTTTTTCTTTTTTTTTCAGTCGAAAAAAATAGTTCCTTGGTATTCAATTGAATCAAAAGAACCTTTTACATCTTCAGTCAGCACTGTAATACTCCAAGGGTCAGCAAGAAACAAGTGACAATCTCAGTACAAAGCATACACATACTTCATAAACAAAAACAGAACAAGCAGAGAATATCAGAGATACCCTAAGCACCTGGGTATCAATACAAAAGAAATAGCTTCTCTGAGGAACCTGCAGCAAACAAGTAATCAAAACACACGATATAGCAGCAGAACTCAGAATCACTTTTATATTAATCGCAAGCCACTTCGAGGGGGAAACCT
>LPNX011144534.1:4235-19743 GCA_001517045.1 Pseudotsuga menziesii
GTGCACAATGGCATCTACTTTCTTAAACATAAAAACATAGAGATTCGTGGAATTGTAGCAAAATTTTCCAAAGTCTATTGTTCAAATCCACCTCTAAAAGTTAATTTAAATTTTTTTCCTAGCCCCTCTTGTCTTCCCCATGATTATGAGCATTAGAGATTTAAATGCCATTCTTTTGTACTTGGTTGGATTTGGAAATGTCACTAATTTGATGCACAATGGATCCAAATTGTACTAGTTTTCGTTAGTCAAAATTTTCTTAATGTGATCGTCATATTTTCTAAACATTTTGCTCATTTCATCTTTGCAGGACTAGTCTATGGGCTGAGTTCAACCTCAAGCAAATCTAAATAAGTGTAATGAAGTTTGACAGGGGTATGAAACTTATGGTTTTGTTGCGTTTCAAGATCCACCAATGTATGGTTATATGGCATACTTTGTTTTTGGATTGATGGAATCTAAGGTATTCTCTATTAATCCATTTAAGGTGGTCCCATAGAATCCCATATTGGCAATGAATCATTGTAGGGTGGCACCTCATGAGAGTGTTCGTAAAATAAAGTGGCTCTTTCTAAATGAAACTAAACCCAAATAAATTAAGAGTTGCATAGAGAACACTCTAATATTATAACCACACTTGGAGATGTTCAATCAATGGAACATGATGCAACAGAAGAATGGGCATTGACTTCAAATTGTTTTTAGAAGGGATTCAACTATTGGAACAAGGTTAGACAAAAATATAGCCTTTATGCTAGACACATATATTAATATTTAGATCAAACAAATGTTAGTTGGTTTTTTTCTACACTCGATCAAAATCAATGTAGAATTCCAATGGGATATCATTCTATGAACATCGAAGAAATTCATAAAAATTTCTACAGAAATCCCTTTATTAAGAGAAACAACAAAGGAAGGTTATGAAAATACACTTAGGTAAGTAACCAATATGGAGAGACACTTCCACACTATACTGTTTTTCAATACCATCAAATTTTCCACCCTAAAAGTTGATATGACCTTCCAAATTACCCATCAAATGAATGGCCAAGAACAACTAGTCACCAATATGTAGCAAGAGGCAAAAAGCATGGTAATGAATTAAATACATAAAGTCCACTCACTCAAGGCGCCATCGCTTAAGCGATGCTTATGAGGCTATCCGTTGCTTAAGCGACGCTTATGAGACTAGCCGTCGCTTAAGAGACGCTTATGGCCACATTTTCAAAAAAAAAATTATCTTTGTGATTTTTGGTAGGTTTAAAAAAAGAAATCCACGCGTCGTCCAATTTTTCCGTCAGATTTTGGATCGAAATGTAGTAGTGGGTGATTTTAAGAAAGTAAAGCATAGAAAATCTTGGTTAGTTCAACTAGCCATTGGGACTAAGAGAAAGGTCAGTGAAGTGGTAGAGAAATTTCCATTGATTATGAATGGATTGATCACTTGTGTAGATCTGAATGTTCTACCGCTTGGTTCCTATGATGTTCTCATTGGAATGGATTGGTTAGAAGCTCACAGAGTGAAGCTTGACTATTACAACAAGACTTTTGAATGTATGGATGAAGAAGGAAAACCAGTAGTGGTGAAGGGTATTCCAAAGGTAATTTCAGTAAGGCAGGTTTCAGCAATTTAGTTGAAGAAGTTCTGTAGGAAGGGTTTCCAGTTGTATGCAGCTCATATTTTGGAGACATCGAGAGATGAAAATCCTAGGTTGGAGGACTATCAGGTGTTACAGGAATTCAAGGATGTGTTTCCTGATGAGATTCCAGGGCTTCCTCCAAAGAGGGACATTGACTTTACAATTGAACTTCTGCCAGGAGTAGCACCAGTGTCCAAGAAACCCTACATGATGAGTACACTAGAGATGCTAGAGTTGAAGATGCAACTACAAGAGTTGTTGGAAAAGAAGTATTTCAGGCCGAGTGTGTCTCCTTGGGGAGCACCGGTTCTGTTTGTAAAGAAGAAATATGGTACACTCAAATTATGTATTGATTACCAATAGTTGAACAAGGTTACGATGAAGAATAAATATCCTTTGCCTAGGATTGATGACCTCTTTGATCAAATGAGAGGAGAAAAGGTATTTTCCAAGATTGACTTGAGGTTTGGTTACCATCAGGTAAGAATCAAGGATGAAGACATTCATAAGAAAGCCTTCAGGAAGGTATGGGCGCTATGAGTTTGTAGTGGTACCATTTGGTCTCACAAATGCACCAGCTACATTTATGTGCCTTATGAACAGTGTCTTCAGCAGGTATTTGGAGAAGTTTGTTCTTGTTTTCCTTGATGATATTCTTGTTTATTCTAAGAATGAAGTGGAGCATGAAGAGCATTTGATATTGACATTGCAATTTCTTAGGGAGCATCAACTGTATGCAAAACTGAGCAAGTGTGACTTCTACAAAGATAGAATTCAATATTTGGGTCACATTATCTCAGAAGAGGGTATATCTGTGGACCCTGAGAATATTGAATCCATTATGAATTGGCCTACTCTAAGAAATGTGATGGATGTAAGATCTTTTATGGGACTTGTAGGATACTACAGGAGGTTCATTAAAGGATTCTCCAAAGTTGCACATGCCATCACTTCCTTGCAAAAGAAGAGGATAAAGTTCGAATGGAATTTGAAGTGTGAAGAAAGCTTCCAGCGGTTGAAAAATATTCTCACCAGTGCACCAGTACTGAAAGTTGTAGACCCGGCGAAAGATTTTGTGGTGTGTACCGATGCATGTGGACAAGGGCTTGGAGGAGTCCTTATGCAGGACAACCACGTGATATGTTATGAGTCAAGAAAGCTGAAGGAACATGAGAAGAACTATGCCACTCATGATCTCGAGCTTGTAGCCATCGTTGATGCTCTCAAGATGTGGAGGCATTACTTGATGGGTAGAAGATTTGAACTCAAGACAGACCATTGTGGTCTGAAGTATCTATTTGATCGGCCTACTATGAACGCTAGGCAAGCAAGATGGCTGGAATTTTTATGTGAGTTTGATTTTGAAATCAAGCACATAAAGGGAAAATAAAATAAGGTAGCTGATGCACTCAGCAGGAAGGTGCAGGAAATGCATGTGGCATCTCTTAGTATTTTCCAATCATATTTGAGGTAGCAGATTGTTAATCATACTGCTGGAGATGAATTGTATGAACAGGTAAAATACAAATTGCAATAGCAAAGCCTTGAGAAGAGGTATGAGGGATATAAATTAGAAGAAGACGAACTTCTTACTTATAAAGGTAGAATTTATATCCCAAATGTAGCACATTTGAGGAGAGTTGTTATGGATGAAATCCATCAAACTCCGTATTCTGGACACCCAGGTTACCAGAAGACAATTGCTACAACTAGAAAGCGATGCTTTTGGCCAGGGATGAAAAAGGACATGGCTAAATACATTTCAAGGTGCATGAAATGTCAACAGGTAAAGGTTGAGCATCAACACCCTACAGGTTTACTACAGCCTTTACCAGTTCCGGAATGGAAATGGGAAGTTATTACCATGGATTTTATTACAAGATTGCCGATGACTTGGAGACAGCATGATTCCATCATGGTTGTGGTAGACAAGTTGACAAAGGTAGCACATTTTATACCAGTGAAGTCTATGCATAAGACTGATGACATTGCAAAGATCCTCATGAAGGATATTTTCAAATTGCATGGATTTCCAAAGGCAATAGTTTTTGACAGAGATGTCAAGTTCACTTCCAATTTTTGGAAAGGGTTGTTTGCATATTTGGGTACAAAGCTAAACTTCAGCATTGCATACCATCCTCAGATAGATGGGCAAACAGAAAGAGTTAACCAATTGCTTGAAGATATGCTTCGCATGTATGTGATGGACAAACCAACCAAGTGGGAAGACTACTTACACTTGGTAGAGTTTGCTTATAACAATGGACAGCAGGCATCCTTGGGGATGAGCCCATATGAAGCTTTGTATGGAAGAAGGTGTAGAACACTAGTGACTTGGGATAACCCAGTGAATAGGATTGTGCTTGGACCAGAATTGCTCAAGGAAATGGAGCAAGAGGTTGTAAAGATTAGGCAGAATCTGAAAGCAACACAGGACAGATAGAAAAGCTATGCAAATAAGCATAGGGTGAACAGGGAGTTCAGTGTTGGGGATCGTGTTTACCTCAGAGTGAGGGCAAGGAAGAGTTCCTTGAAGCTTGGAAGTTGTGCCAAATTGTCACCAAGATATTGTGGGCCATTTGAAGTGCTTGAAAGAATAGGGCCAGTTGCATATAGACTTGCATTTTCTGCTAGTACTAGAGCTCATAATGTTTTTCATGTTTCTTTGCTTAAGAGATATGTGCATGATCCTAACCATGTGATAAATTGGGATGTAATTTAGGTGGAAATCAAGGGAGAGTTCCAAACCGAGCTAATGAGCATCCTCGACAGGAAGGTCACAATGCTTCGGAACCGAGCCATAAGGTAGGTAAAGGTGCAATGGGAGCACTACAGACCTAAAGAGGCTACGTGGGAGATGGAGGATGCCATGCGATTGGCACATCCATTTTTGTTCAATTCTGTGGAACAATGAGGCGGTACCAGTGTAGCTTTTTGTTCAAATTTTGTAAAGCACTGAGGACAGTGCTATTGAAGGGGGAGGGGAATGTAACACCCCGATTTTGACCCCGATACATTAAATATACATGATATATATATATATATATATATATATATATATATATATTGTAAATAATCCTGGTGCGGAGCTAAAGGCAAAAGCCCCACCATCGATTTAGTTATGTTATGTTTTGGTGATTGGAATTATCACCGATAGTATATCGGGATATACGGCACATATTAAATTGTGGCATCATGTAACTATGCATTTTTAATTAAAAGAACCCCAACTAGCTATGCCAATGCAACTAAATTGAAAAGGGCATGATTTCCTAAGGATCGAGGGGGGGGGATTGCTAAACCTGGAACCCATGAGGAAAATCCATGTGTCAACCACCCATCTAAAGGTCCCTGCTGTTAGTTGAGAGCAGTTAATTGCTGGGTAGTGGTGGGTGGCAAGCCTATCCACATGCCCTCCACCAACTGGATCATTCCATTCACGTGGGGGAAAGGAAAAACAACAGGAAACACTTCCACTCTCCCACTCTCATGAGTTTTCTCACCTTCAAGCACTATTTGGGAAAAAATCTCCATTGTTCTTTTTTGTTCATTCCACATGCAGAGATTTCCTCTCTTCAATGTCCATCTCACGCAGAGACACCGGCTGCTTTTCCTCACACACCGATTGGGGTTTGCGGACATGCTTCCTCCTGTCTATGCAGAGGATTGATTTTTTCGGTTTGCGTTCCTGTTCGGACTGGGTAGTTGTCTAGGCACTTGATTGATGATCGTTGGCTAGGGTTTTCCTCGTTCGTCATTTTCTGTGGTCTCTTTCACGTCTGAGCTACTAAAGGTTACCATTGTTGAATTGTTTGGCCACGATAGGGTCAAGAACAATTCAGGTTGTGTTTTCCCTTGTCAAAGCTGTAATTGCTGGTTTTTCTGTATGCATGTAGTGGTTGGTCTTCGGACTGCATTGAAGTGGTGGTGAGGGCATAATTTGCTTGACAAACCTAGTGTGTTTGGGAACCACAGAGACAGAGCTAGAGGGTTGGATTTCTTCTCCACAACCCCTGAATAGCACTGGAAGGGAGGTCAGGGCCTGAGGGACTGTGTAGCAGAGAAGGGACTGATTTCCTTGTGTTGGGTATGTGTGGGTGTCCTAGAAGTCAGACTAGTTATGGTGTAGGCATCCTTAGCTCTCCAATGAGCTCACCAGCTTAGCATTTAGCCTTTCCTAGCTCCTGGATGGACTGATAAACCCAACTGTGTTGGCTTGGCTGATCTGGTGTTCACTTGATAAACCCAATTGCATTGGCTTGGATGAACTGTGTATCCTTGAATGTTTTGTTACCCTTGGCTGTGTGTAAGCCTGCTAGTTCCTTATTCTTTGGGGAATCATGCCTGGATTGGGGGTGACAACATTGCTGACAGATTAAGGAGCACGTTGGCCTATGGTTGGGTGGAATGTTGCAGCGATGTAGCTGGTTGCGGGACAATTCTTATAAGATAAGTATTCTTGTATGTTTTACCTCTGCAGTTATGTTTACTGTTAATGAATTATGATGAACATGTATATGAATGAATGTTGTTTTGCTTCCGCTAAATACATGTATGATTATGCATATTAGTATGTTTTATATTTTTAAGCTTCTACTTCAAATTATATATATATGTACATGTTCATGGGGCTAGTTGCCCGGATGTTTGATGTTTGGTAGCATCCTCTTCGTCGGTCGAAGGGTCGGGGACATTACAGATGGTTTGACAAGCACAAGTCCGAGAATAAAGATTTTGAAGTAGGAGACTTGGTTCTGAAGTGGTATCACCCGCATGACGAAAAGGGAAATCACACTAAGTTTCAACATATGTGGATAGGCCCATTTCAGATTGCAGAAAAGCTAGGCCCCTCGACATACAAGTTACAAGATTTACAGGGGTGGAAAGAGAATCTTTCAATCAATGGTTTGGTTCTCAAGCCGTATTTTACTTAATGCTTTTGGGGTCTTCTATACATAAATAAACATTTTGTTTTTTGCTTCATTTTTTTCGTAGTTAGGTGTGCTTTATTTATGTTGATTTGCTTTCTTTGAAACTGATTTATTTCAGTTTTGAAATAAGTCAGCGTAGCTTTTGGCGTTTGGGGGACATTGCAATTTGGACCAACTGCAAATATCTAACCAAAGGATTACTTATTGTATTTACATGTATCAAAAAGTGTATCATGAAAAGATTCTTTAATTTGATATGCTATTTGAAGGGAGGTTATTTTGTGAACACATTGAAGTCCTGTTTAAACCCGGTTAAATAACTAAGGTTAGAAGAGTCTAGGATACTATTTTGGGGCTCCATCCACTTCACATTAAAACTGTCCTAGGAAGCTAACAGTAATGGACCCACAGAAAGGAAGCAGGATGGACAGGTGTATGGTATTTAAAATGATCCCATGCCACAAATAAAAGCTAAATGGCTTAAAAGAGTCAAAATTTCCCAGAAAGAAAGCATACATCAAGAGACATACTGAATAAAATCAATAAGTTGATCAGATTGCTCAAAGGTTCTTCTTCGTCCGTGAGCTGAAAACAAATTATCTCTCACGCAAAAGGACACTATGGATGGAAGAACCTAAACCAAGTTTCAAATGAAAGGAGCAATCTGGAAAGGCTCAAAACGACCAAAGTCTAAAAGCATCAAAAGAATGCAAAAGGCATGGGAATGAGGAACAAATGAATACATCTGTCCATACTCTGTTACGATCCTGTGGTGTCTGAGCTATAAGAAACTGAATGCAGAGGTAAATGAACCCCATATTTTGGCCTCAAAAGAGTTATCAGGACTTTGAAAACCTGGTTACTCTACTCTAGTGGACTATGATCAATGTTAAAGTTATAAATCTTACATCCCTAGAAAGGTCTAGACATATTAAAGAAATCTTAAAATTTTGGGATGAGTTGGTCGAACAGAATACCTCAAAGCAGTTTTTGCTCTTAAAAGATAGTTTTTACAGAGATATGTGTTCACCAACCAATCGTCAATTGTTCTTGTTGCAACTATTACCCAAAAAAAAATTGCATTTTTTACTACCCCTATTTAAAGTTTTGTTTTTGGTACTTAAACATTTTGAGTTCTGAAGTCCAACATTCATGACTTGTTTTCTTCATGAGGAAATTCAAGAAATTGGTTTTCACACTAAGGCAAAAAAAAAAACTTTTTGATATGCCACAGCGGATGAATCTTCATGTTTAACCCGCTATGGCAGACGGTTTTTCAAGTTGGAGCTGCTACAGTGGTTGCTTTTTCTTGCGCTTTGCTGGTTTTATTGGAGCCGCTGCAACGGAGTTTTTTGCGAGCATTTTGGCCATAAAAATGGATGGATTCAGTTCTTCTTGCAGCAGATGTTGTTTTTGCATCGAAAGCTTTCTAGATATTGGGCCGCAACGGTGGGCCTGTTCGTAGGTTGGGTATTGGAACTTGTTCCGATATTTGTGACCTGCTGTGTCGGATGACTTTTCTTTTTTCTGCCACAATGGCAGAAATTTTTCTTTCTCAACTGCCTGATCCTCACCGAGTCTGCTTCATCGAAAGCATTGTCATCTTTAAGCCTCTATGGCAGCTGTCTTTCGAAGTTATCTTCTGATGTTGTTTCGACTTCCGAAGCCGTGACTTAAAGTGGGTGTCTTTCTAGGAAGTGGGACGATAGTAGCGGCTGTGTTGTGACCAATTGAGCCATCATTAGTGGGGTTCTTTTCAACTCGACTTAGATTTAATCATCCGATGCGCTATGTTTTGGCGCTAACAGCATTTGACCTCACATGTGCGGTTTTAAAGTCTTACATACCGCTTTAAGTGGTTTTTACTCGTTGTTATCTATATATACACTCGTGAAAAGGGGTTTTTATCATTGTTTTGATTGACCGTGAGCATTTTAGAACTGTTATTTATGATTTTATCCTGTTCGAGGCATCCATTGTGATTAGTCGAGACCATCATCTAGAAATCTTGTGGAGCGCCGCCTCCATGACTGTTGTCGAGCTTTTCGCTTGCCAGGTAGGTTTTCGTTTACCTTCTTTTGATTGGTGATTTGATTGAACTGCAACCTATTAGTTTTCGATACGTTGTGTACGAGTTTGGTAGTTGTGTTGTTTTGGTTTTAAAAGGGCTCCTTCCTTGCATTTTAGGTTTAGCAGCTTTCCTTTTAAAATTTTTGACCTTGTTGTGGCCACCTTACTGCTCCCATCGAGCTTTGTTGTTTTCATTCTAAGTCATTTTTCCCGCAGGCTTGGCAGCTAATGATGAATCCCCAAACACCCGATCTTTTCGTCGACCTAGATCTGACCTGGTTCTCGCCCCTGTGCGGCGGTGGAGGCTGTGTTTTGTTCGATTCAGGAAATCCTTTTAGGTTTTGGTTTTATACTGTATCTCCTCGTCGAGGGATGTTGATCTTGGTGGTTAAACCTAGGGCATCGCCATTGTTTATCTCTTGTGGGATACCTGCGGGTTTTGAGCCTCTTAAATATTTTTGGAGCCGATGGCAAGAGAGGAGTTAAGGTTTTAGGTTTTTTAGAACACATAGGATGTCCTAGCCGAAGCTCGCCTACGTTACAAGGTTTTGTGAACCATATTTTTTGACCTATTGAGCTGCGGTTGTTTTCTTCTAATGGGCGAGGAGAATGTGGTAAAATAACATATGGATAAACTCATTTCTTAAATGGTTTTCATAGTGTGTTTTGATGCCATATTAATTTATTTTTTCCTGAATGTATGAGTTTATTTAATGATGTAAATGCTAAGAGAGTTTTTTTGTGTTATTGCAGTCATAACTTCTACCAGACAACATGGTGAAGAAGGGAAAAAAGAATCCCAAGATTGTAGATTTTGATTCAGATGTAGAAATCTCACCCATACCAAGGGTGTAAATAATATATGAAGATACAAATTCAGTCACCGGGGTAGAACCCAAATTCAAATGGGGTCAAATTTACCACATGCTTGTCGAGAAGAAGGTCCTAAAGGCAAGGTTGGAGGACCTAGCCTTATATGATAACATACTGAGATCTGGAATCACCAAGGTACCCACTAGACCAAAGATTTTTCCTTGCACTGAGGTCATCGAAAGGATTCTTTCCAAAGCAGATGCAACAGGGAAGATGAGGATAAAGGGTTCACCTCCTTCACACATGGATTCATAGAAAAAGCATACAGCCTACCACCCTCAGAAGTTAGCATGACAACTGACTGGGTAAAGGGATTAACTATTTATTACATGGCTACAACAAATATGATGGTAGTTGAAGGAACGACTTCCCATCATAGACAATCTGGGGAATACGAAACTGCCCATCTACCTACCCCATACAGGATGGTAATACTGATGCTGAACAGGATTTTTGGCCGAGCCGACAGAAGGTTTTATAAGTTTGGATGGATACCACTCATATATCACGTAGCCATGAAAGGGACAGTTTTCAATTAGGATGACATAGTAGCCAACAGCCTATCTACTTTCATAACTATAGCCCGAGAAGGATTGCACCAACAAAAGTCCGAATTCTACATGGGATCATTTTTGGTTGACTACATACTTTGATTTCACCCTTTTAATAAACTCAACTGAAAATGGAAAGGATAAAGGGACCCTATTTATGCAGCTTATCAGATATTATGGGCTCAAAAATACCACAGTCATTATAAGCTAATCTGTGAAGAGTTCATGATGCCTCTGTACCAACTAGTTTTCCTGGAGGAGTGTAAGTGTCTATCTGAAGGTGCTTTGGAATCTATCAAAGAGTTTGGTGATTAATTCTTCCATGAAGAAGGTACATACCTGAGGATGTATGGGGGGACTAAAGAACCCTCATTGCTGCCAAAATATGCTACAGATTACATAGTTCATAAGGAAGTTGTGAGACATATTTTCTTGGATGGCTTTGGAAGTCACTTGTTAGATATGAAAAAAGTTGTGTTTCCACCGCTACCTTTCTATGTGGGGAGCTATAAGTTTTCTAAATTCAAGAGTGCCCCTAAGTTTGTTAAGGAACTAGAAATCTCTCATTTCGATGAAAAGAAATTTCACCAGAATGATTCCCAAGGAAGGGTTGTAGCCCATCAGGCACTCCTCAAGGTAAATTTCAAATATGTCGATTATGAGGAAAAGGATGAAGAAATGTACATGAATATTTGAAACATGATCGCTTTGAACAAGTGAATCAAAAGGAATACCACAATAGTTGGAGTTAAAGGCAGTGGAAGAAACAATCTAGAGCCAAAGGGATAGGAGGAAGAAGCTGTAAGAAAATCAAAGGAAGAGACCGCACAAAGACTGGAAGAAGGTGTAAGGAAAATTTTAGCTGAAGAAGCCCAGTGAGAAAAGGAGGAAGAAGAATTTACCAGAAAAGAGAAGGAAGAGGAACAGAGAAAGGAAGAAAAAGCTATCAAAGAAAATATTGCAGAGTTGGAAAGATCAATAGCTCAAGAAGCTCAAAATCCGAAATAGGAAGAACAAAATCAAGAAGAAGTCACAGAAGAACAAAGAAAGAAATATCAAGAAGTCTTGGATAATGAGAATCGGGGACAAAGTCCTACTTGAGACAACCCAGAAGACATGCCTTCCACTTCAGGAAGTATACTACTGGAGGACATCTCCCTATGGTTGAATTGGGGTTGGTGTCATTTACCCCATCTAAACAGCATGAAGTTTCCTGCTTGGAGGATGTATTTTTTTATCCCAAAAGGAAGTCCATTGTGTGGATAACTGATAAAACTTTGAAGATGGGAACCCAACCCGAAATCACCATAATGATCGAGAAGACGGTCGTAAAAGATGTAGAAGAAGATACGAAACAAATGGCCTCCATGGGTATTGCAACTGCAAATGCAAATTCCCATAATATTAGTAATCTTATGGAAACCATTGATCAGTATAAGGGTAAAATGGCAGAGATGACAGAATTCTTAAGGAAAGAGGAAAGAGTGGGTCGGGAATCAAAGAGAAAATATGAAGCCACTCTTTCATACTATGAGAAGCTTCAGCGGGACTATCAAATTCTATGGGAGGAAAGGGATACTCTAAAGCAATCAAACATGGCCCTTGATAAGGAAAAGAAGAATTTAGAAAGTAAGGTGGTGGAAATGGAAGTACAAAATCCACAGCTGACCAACAAATAGAGCAGTATAAAGTTCGAATTGTGGAACTAGAAGCCCAAAATAGTTCCTTAGAAATATTATTGAAGGTTGCTAATGAAATAAAGATGGACATATTTCCTATAAGAGAGAATGCTCTTTTAATTAGAGGTAAAATACATAAAGTGCATATCAAGCTAGCAGAGGAGGTTTTCATAATCAAACAGGTAGACGCTCGACTGTAGGATATTTCAGTAGTACCTACGAAATTCAAGACCAGGACCTAGGAAATTGCGGATACCATACAAGGACAGATGACCTGGTTGGAGGAAAAGAAAGAACCCCTTGAAAATGCACCTGTGAATAATCCAGAGAGGTTGCAGCTTGAGTATGATCTCATGAATTTCAGTAACAGAGCTTCTAAGATACTGATAGATGCAGTCGAGAAGACAACAGACAAGTGTGGGGAATTCTATAAGAAGGTGCTCATAACTTGCAACAAATGTCAAACATATTCAGCAAAGAGGCTACAGGAATTTATAGCCAATGAAGAGCACTTGAAGTACCTACAATATGGGTTGCAAGAAGACGAGCTTACTATATAGTTGGTTAAAGGATTGATTGGAAAAGTGATTAAGAGCTTGGTGGCTCAAGATGTTGTGATTCATTTCTCTGTTGGAAGATTAGCTCAGAGCGATTCCACCAAGGTTAGCAGATATTAAAACCCAGATGACTAAGCATGAGGTCACATTCATATTCTTAGAGCCAACATATTTTGGGACTATAGTTGCAAAGGTTGTGGCATGGAGGCATTTCATTAATGAGTTGGTTGGGCCCACTTCACTGGTTTTTTCTTATCCACGCATGGAAATGTTTTGTAATATTTTGTATTTATCTTATTTTATTAGTAAGCACACTAAAAGAAAAAATATTTGTAACTGAAAGATGAGGAAGCCCAAAGGGCAGGAAAGAACAAGAGTCACTTTTGCAAATGCATAAATATAGGTAGAGTTGAATAGAAGAGGGACTTTTCTAGCTCTCACATGAGAATGCTTTTTGTAAGAAGAATTGTTTCTTGTTATAATAAAGAGGACTAAAGTTTTGATGGAGAAGGAGTTGCATGAGTTTCAAATGAATTGCTGTGTAGATTGTTGAATAAAGAACTATTTATGTTTTAGCTTACTATACAAATATGTGAGATCGTTCTAATTGATGAACTATTTATGTGTTGTGAATGATTTAATTTCCATGTTATGAATCTTATGTAGTAAATGAGTGGTGAATGATTTAACAACACTGAGTTATCTCTATATTAATTTTTCTGTTGTGTTTATGTATTCTGAATTTATCAGCTATCTGTAAAATTATTTGTGCAAAAAATGTAGTACATTACTCATATAAATAGTAATCTTTCTCCCTGGGGATAGGTTAGATAGAGTAGGTTAGGCTAGTTGTTCTTTGCTTTCAGTGATTTAGGAACAAAGGGGATAAGAGGGAAGGTAAGAACCTATGCATCACATTGTGAGGTCTTTATTTCCTGGTCATTTGCATTTAATCTAGGCACTTGCATATCATTTATAAAAACATAAAAAAACACACATAAACAGTGAACCGGGACGCAATTGGTAAAATATATTTAAACCTTCATTTAATTCTACGATAGTCAGGCTTCTAACCGGATGGATTCCCCACACCAAACGATAACCGATATAATTTGGAATGGTTATTGGGGAGAATCCCTACTGTTGGTACCTGGTATTTTCCAGGCATCAACAAGGCCTTAGCAATATATAGTTTCAAAATCATTCCTGGAACCTTGGCAATTTTAAGGGAGTGAAGGACCTCATACACCAAGATTATCCCATCCACAATCTGCCTTCAACAAATCCTGGTTGTTTAGGTGAAACTAGATAAGGTCGAATAGGTTTCAATTTATTGGCAATTATTTTCATGATGATCTTATAAATGAAGTCACTTTGGTAATCTATTGCACCCAACACACTTCTGAGAGGTCACTTTGGAAAACCCTCCTCATCTTTTGGTTGGTCTGGATTTGGTTGAGGCAACAACGCATTCTATGGGAAGTCCCTGGAAAGGTGGCCATACTCATGGCATCTCCTAAAACAAAAATGGATGTGCTCATATTCTAAGGTTTGTTTCCAATCCTCGTCTTCCTATGTCAAATTTATGGCCTCCGAGAGTTCCTTCGAGATATCCATGTAAACACACATTCTGGCATATGATGTGTACATTGGGATTTGATTTGCGTAGGTATTTTAATGAAGGACCCAAGGTTTTACTTATGTCCTCCAAGATCTCTAGTTCCTAGTATTCTCCCGGGAAGGAGTATAACCTTATCCAAATTGGGTCTATGATGAGATCTTCTTTGTCAGGGAAAAATGTTTCTTTCCAGGGTTTTAGAAAGAGGCCCGTAGAGTATAAAAAATATCCCCCCCATCAAAAATTTTATCTTGATCTTCAAGATTGAAAAATATAACTTTAAGAAAACACTTGGAGCCTAATTGTATATAGTAGTGACCTCGGGGTTTCCATGTCATGTTGATCCACGAAATTAGGGCTTTCTCAAACATCCAAATCCTGACAAATTTTCCTATCAAAGCATGATCGTCCATATATTGAATTTGTTGTTGGAGATTACTTGAATCAATATGCATTAAATGGATCTGGGTGGATCTAGGAAGACATTTTCATAGAATCCTACCCTGAGATCCCTACCATAGGATGGTGCCCAATCCAATTGATCCCTCTCCTCCCATCTTTTTTGGTCGCTCCTGATGTGTTCGGTCCTAATCCCATCGTCCTGGATTGGGGAGGAGTGGTTGAGCCGTCCCCCCGAGCCTTTTACCATTTTTGTCTTTCGAGAGCCTCCTCTTGATATCACCATGATCAAATTCAAAACCCTAATATAGTGTTGCAATCGTCCTTCCTTCACATCTGTCTTCCCAAATGTCAAATCTACATAAAATTTACTAATCTTTTAATTTATCAATTTATTTTAACATCACTCATATTTGTAATAGATTAAGTATATTTATATTGATAGTATGTAAATATAATAAAAAGTAACCATGCTCTGACTATTTAGTAACCTTTCACCTTGGAAACATTTGAAAAGAAAGACAAAAAAAAATCATGACATTTTATTACCTTGCAACATAACACACAACTCAATATAACATACTTTTTCTTTTGACAAAAATGGATAAGAAATTCGTGGAATCCTTTTAATATTAAAATCATTGTACTCTTATGGAGGAAATATACAAAAATTGTAACATTATACAACAATGAGGAGCAATTAAATAATCCCTTTGAAATTAAATGAGGACCAATTAAATAAGCCACACCCTTTTACTACAAGAAGACCGTGCCCTCTGCCGCGACTATCCCTCTTCTTGATTTCCAGTTTGAAGATCCATAGCTTTAGTGGAAAACATATTTCCATCTACAAATACCTAACCAACATGTATTTTCAAAATTAGTCCCTCTACCACAGCTATCCCTCTTCTTGATTTCCAGTTTGAAGATCCATAGCTTTAGTGGCAAACATATTTCCATCTACAAATACCTAACCAACATGTATTTTCAAAATTAGTCCCTCTACCCCGACTATCCCTCTTCTTGATTTCCATTTTGAAGATCCATAGCTTTAGTGGCAAACATATTTCCATCTACAAATACCTAAGGGTGTGTGCAAGAAGTTGAGGGTCTCTTTTGGTGCGTTAGATGCAATACAAAACTGAAAAAACAGGCATCCATCAACTTGCATGGATATTTTGAGACAC
>LPNX011144550.1:0-58504 GCA_001517045.1 Pseudotsuga menziesii
TCCCAAGCTTGCCTTTTGCTTGTGAGCTTGCTATCGAGAGATGGAGGATTGAAGTGGTGGAGGCCCAAGTGGGGGATTCAGTTTCTCTAGTTCGCAGACATGCCGTTAGAGGTTTATCTTTTCCTATCCAATAATGTTTCTTTGAATGAATATTTTATCCATGGGATTATGTCAAATGCTTTTACATTATTGATTATATATGCTAGAATAGATCTAACACCATGATATATAGAATGCTTGTATTGTGTACTTGTTGTTGAGGAAGTAATCTACCAATTCAAGCTGAAGATTGGAAAGCTCAACGAGGATCTATTTCAACCGTCCGGAATAAGGTACGAGGTCTGATCCTTTAGTTTTAGACATTTAATTTCTATTGCATATTGGAAAGGATTGATTTCTAGAGTCAACCTATATGTTGTGGTACCCCAAGCCATAGGAATTTCTCTTCGTAACAGAATTAGCGACTCCGTTGGGGAGTTCCTAGTAGTTGTCCTTTGGGGGTTGTTTTCTCAGCATTCAATGAATTTGAATTGCTCTTTATCTCTTGTTTCTATTTCAAGTCTGGGGGCATGTATGCCTGGTAGAGTTTGATCAGTGTGAAGTTTGTCTTAGCATGTCTGTTTACCTTGATTTTATGCACCTTTCTTCCTGTATGTGATTTTTTTGAATTATAGTCACGTATACACATGGTTTCCTCTGATATTTCTGCGTATACACACAGGTTTACTAAGAACAGTCACGTATTCCCTTGATTTTTCCTTTTTGGGGAAGATAATTAGTTGCTGGGTGAATTATGATATTTCCTGAGTCTCCTTTGGCACTGCTTGAGTCTGTTCAGACCTCTGTTTCTGACGAGAAATGTTTTTTTAGGATAAATTGTTTTTCAAGAAGGTTCTTGTCATGTCATTTTCGATTTTTTGTTTGAGATTAGTGCATTAGAGTTCCTTTACCTTAGTGCTTTTCTTGAGTGTTGTTTGGGTGTGCTTGCAGAGTCTAGGGGTTGTAGAATAATTCTTTTTCTTTTTGTATCTCTTTTATTTTCAAAAAATCCAAAAACATTTGCTTATCATCATGCATTTCATTTTGCACTTTGCATTGTACTTGCACTAGATCTAGATTTGCTTCGAAGTACTATTTAGGACTTCATATAGGAAAATTTGCATTCATCACTTGAAGAAGAATTGTGCATTTCACATAGTAGCATACCCTGTTTTCATGGACACGATGAATTTGCATTGATTGTTAGGTGTGCATTTTACTTCATGTTGCGTAATAACACCATTAGTTGCACGACCATATCCTATTTTTGAGTAATAAAGCCAACTAAAATCAATTCTAAATTAAAATGAATTACACTCTTTTCTTTTCTAGGGTGCACCAACAATCTTAGGTTTTAGGATCTTGGAATATTTCATTGTAAGTCAATTCTCTAAGATCACTAAACAACAACATATAGGTGTCTGTCCCGGTGAGTGTGTGAAATCCTTGGTATAACCAGTGTTTCTCAGGATCCTCCTCTCAAAAGGGAGTTAATCACGAGGCAGTGTGAGCAGTTATTAATTGGGATGACCCCTAGTCATAACTGAGTAGCACCAAAGATATTTCCAGGATTGTATTCATATCTGGGGGCTCTTTCGAGAGTTTCAGGCTTTGCTACCATGCCCATACGGTCAATCCCGCCTGCGAATGTCCTCCTGAGCACTGATTATATTGAGGTGACCTTAGTGGCCTTACCTAGGATATCGAGGGGGTACTTTGCAAGGGTTATTCTACGAGTGTCCTAGCCAGGTTGGGGTCGGACAGCACAGTCTCTTTACGTGTTGAAGCTGAGGGCCACCATAATTGGTTGCGTACCTCCGCTTGTTGTGTATGGGAGTCTCAAGCCTCTCCTAGGCAAGACATACCTGCTTCATTCGGGAGCTCACTTATCCAGCCCTTGTTTTCTTGCATTTGGCTTTAGATTTTATTAGTGATTGTTTTGTGCACAATAGTTGGCCTAGGGTTTATGTAAATAGAGATTCTTTGCTATTTTTTGAGTCATTGTGGATTTGAGTGTGGTTCCTTTCCGTTCTCATCGTTTAGCAGGATTTCTGCCTTCTACTTCTCCTCCTCCTTTGGGAGATAGACCTAGATAGTCCAAGCGGACTATGTCACATACTGATGCACACACCATGGGAGATCGTTTAGAAGATATTCCTGAACCACCTCCTCCCATTCGTGTAGACGATGGGGAATTTACTCCTACTTACGATCCTTCACCTGACTTAGCTGAGTTAGGTCCTATTATTTTTGAGACAGGAACCTTGCACAATAGACCTACTCACTCCAGGTCTAATTCCCTGTTGGCATGTTACCAGTATGGAATGTCGAAGGACGCCGAGACTCATTTTGAACCTGCCAGCACTAGCTAAAGTAGTTATGCTACGTCTGGTTTCCCTACACATGATTTGAAATTTCATGTCGAATCTGACTTTGCGCCTAACACTATGCCTGGGGGCACTGTCATTCCTTACCATGCAGAGAGGTTTGGGAGCACTAGTCACATTGCAGCTTCCGTCGCAGTGGTGGAAGCTACATCGTATATCCCTCCTAGGTCTAGGGTTAGTGATCCAATTAGGATACCAGATCTGAGACGAGTGACGATAGGTGGTAGTACATATTTTATTACTTAGATTCTTTCGTCCTTGGTGCCTAGTTCTTCAAACATACATCCTCCACCTTATTCACATGGTCCTTCGAGCCGATATATGCCTACGAGTCAAGTCCGTACTGCAGTTACTACACCGATTGTGTCTCAAGTTCACATACCGCCCGCTACTTCAGGAGGCTATGTTCATAATTCTAGAGGTCATCTTGCTACTTTCGGGGTATATATCCCTACTTCCGGTATGTATATCCTTACTTCTAGAGCTTATCTTCCTACCTATGGAGTGTCCCATGGGACATCGCATGCGATGACCTATGGACCTTATTATGGGACACATTATGGACGGTTCTCTTCACCTTATGGAGGCAGGTATCAACAACCTACTTACTCTCCTAATTACGGCTTTGTATCTCCTACTAGTCAAGGTCCACCATACTATGGTACTTCCACTCCACCCTATATGGGTCATATGGGAGGAGGACACTATGGCCAAGGCCATGGTGGTAATCAACCCTATATGAATTAGGGAGCGGTCCATCGACCTCATCATCATAGGCTCCCTTTCCTCGTGATGCTTAATCTTCCTGACTTATCGAGACTGACAAATGATCTTGTGGCTCATGACCCGGCTTGGCCGGCTATCCCTACCAAGCTTCCTTGGGACATACCTAAGTTTGAGGACAAACCGAGAGAGGATCCGAGTGAACATGTTACTATGTTTCACCTATGGTGCTCTTCAAATTCATTACATTAGGACTCAATCCATTTGAGACTATTTCAATGCACCCTCATAGGGCCTGCTACGAAATGGTATATAGAGCTACCTAAGGGAGCTTTTTCTTTGTTCGATGACCTTGCGATGACTTTTCTTAATCACTTCCAGCTACTAGTGCACTATGACGTTGGTACTGAACTCTTGTCGACATTTTAGCAAGATAAATCCACACATATTTTTGATCATATTCAAGAGTGGCATAGACGAAAGAGATTAATTAAAGCTTTTATACCGCTGGAATTCCTCCTCCAGTGGTTCCTCAAGTCGTTATTGCCATATATAGCGAAGGATGTTTCCACATCTGGAGTGCAGAATGAGAAACAAGTGATTTTCAGGGTGCAGGAATTGGACTTGATCTATGCTCAGTCGGTTTTATTGTATTGGATTATCCCCAATGCTCCTCATTCCAGTTTCGATCCCAAAGTCAAACTTGGACCACATGCCGATGGCATTGTGGGGTGTGCAAGTGTGAAACCCGTGGATTCGATTGCAAAACAAGTTAGTCAATTGTCACTCAACCAATCTGCTTTGGGACAAGCTATGGCTTCGTCTCAACCTGCCCAAACGACGAGTGTACTCTCTGTGCAATCGTCGGACCAGAAGGGTAACCAGTAGCCCGGATGAAATAGAAGAAAGGGTGAAAATAATAATCGAAAGGGTGGGAATAAGAATGAGAATGCTAACAATAATGACAAGAATGGTAAAAATGATGAGGGGGAAAGCAAGCAAAACATAAGGTGAAGTTCCCTTGCAAGTTATGTAAGGACGATCACCTCACTTACTTGTGTCCTCAGATTGAAGAAGCTTCGAGATTCTTAGCACAAGGCCAAGCTGTGCTAACTAACCCTTTACTGCATAATCAAAATATGAACTCGAAGTCCCATGACCAATCTAGTGATGATGATCCACCGGAGGGTAGTGGTCATGGGTGCATCAACATGGTCTGTGCTTCCAAAGTTGTGACTCATGCGAAAGATTATAGTTCGTCACGACCCAGCCCAGGCAAAGAGGCTAATCCACCGGGAACCCCTTTGCACATTGAGAAACCTACGGATAAACCTGAGGCTGCACCTCACATTCCTAAAGGAGTCCTAAAGCATTCGGGGCATAATCCAAATGCCCAAGCCACCCATAATTATTCAGTTGTCGAGGATTTAAGCCACACTCCTTGTGCGATGTCTGCATTGGAAGTGTTTCAAAGTTGTCCTTTGCAAAGGAAGGCATTGATTTCTACCCTTGGTGTGAACGATGATGATTCTTCCTCTGTGATCAAATTTGAAACCGCAGGACTTCAGCCTCGCTTTCCCTACTATGTGTGTCTTTTGGTGCATGTAGAATGTCTTGGTATGACCGTCAAGCGCACTGTGATTGAAGAGGGTGTTGCTGCTTCTGTGATGTATTTGGCCTGTTGGAAGGGTCTTGGTTCTCCTGAGCTGTCTAAATCAACGACTATGTTAACTGCATTCAATGGGAGATCCTTTAGGCTACATGACATCCTTCCTTCCCATAAATTCCATTTGGGGGGGAAGACCATTGCGATAGAGGTTGAGGTGGTTGATGCGACGATTGCCTACAATCTCTTGCTGGACAGGAACTGGATGTACAGTATGCAAGTCATTGCTTCTTCCTTGTTTCACGTTGTATGCTTTCCTCATAATGGGAAGATCGTAACGATTGATCAAATGACATTCAATAATCCATCTGTTACCTCATCTTTGGGAGCTTCGATCCCGATCGTTGAGCACTCTCATCCCTAATGGGAAGCTTTAGTTGTCTTGCACCAATCCTCATGATAAGATCTAGGTTCGATAAGGCTTCGACATCTACGACCTTGGTGTCTTTTCATACGACTCATATGGAAGACTCGTGGATTCTTCCTACACCGAGTACTTCAAATGAGCCTGTCGAGACAAGTGTGACGTTTCCTGCAGCTATGATAGCTTATCAAGCTAATCTCAAGAGTGTTGCAGATCCTAGTCCTTCCTCTTCGCGGACAGAGGAGGAGGACCCTTATGTGCTATCGGCATGGGCAATACAGTCTTCTCATGCCCACGACTACCTTGATATGGTTTTCCCTTCAGATGAAGTGATTATTGAGGCTATGTCAGGAGTTGAGCCAGCATGGGAGGAACTTCATCATAGATCATACTTTCTTCCAGAGATTGACTATTTGGAGTGTGAGGATTTTAGGGCGGTTCTTAGTCAGAGAGTCTGTAGTCCTATGGTTCCATTAAGCTCTCCTGGTCTGATGGCTGATGAAAACATGGCGAACATATTTTCAACAATTCCTATCAACATCTCTCTTGATCTTGGCATGGTAGAGAATGTCTATATTGGGGCGGAATGTTCCCATGCTGAGATTCTAGAATATACCGAGCTATTCAAGGAATTCGGTGATATTTTTGCTTGGTCTTACGACAAGATGCCAGGTATTGACCCTTGGATTGTCAAGCACAATATTAAGACTTACCCTAATGCTAAGCCTGTTCGACAACGTTTACGCACGGTGAATCCTAGGAAAGCACCCGCCATTAAGGTAGAGATAGAGAAGTTGTTGAAAGCCAGTTTCATCTATCCCTTTCCTTTGACGGAATGGGTTTCAAACCCCGTTCTAGTGGATAAGAAGCAGGGAGCGAACCGCATATGCACTGATTTCCACGATTTGAATTGTGCTTGTCCTAAGGATAACTTCCGCACACCATTTATAGATCATATTTTGGATGAGTGTGAAGGTAGCGAGGTGTTCTCCTTTATGGACGGATTTTTTGGGTATAATTAGATACAGATTAAACCTGAGGACCAACATAAGACTGCATTTATTTGTGCTTGGGGAATGTTTGCATAATGAAAAATGCCTTTCGGCCTTAAAAATGCCATAGCTACATTTCAGCAGGCGATGACCTTGATCTTCCACGATCTCAAGTCTATTATTGAAGTATTTTTGGATGACCTCATTGCTCATTCTCATATGAGAATGCATCATCCCTATCACTTGAGATTGGTATTGGAAAGATGTCGGCACTATTCAGTTAGATTAAATCCTCATAAGTGCATCTTTTGCGTGAAGTCAAGTCGTCTGTTAGGATTCATCATTTCAAAAGAGGGTATAAGAGTCGACCCTTTGAAGGTTGAGGCAATACTTCAGTTGTCTCCCCTGAGGAATATTCATCATCTTCATTGTTTGCAGGGCATGGAAAACTTCTTACGAATATTTGTTGTCAACTTTGCCAATTTGACTAGAGGCTTCATGCGTCTCTTGAAGAAGGATACTCCCTTTTATTGGGATGAGCAAGCCCAGGAATCCTTCAATGCACTCAAGTGAGCCCTAGCATCAGCCCCAGTGATTAGTCCTCTAGATTATAGCCATGATTTTCTATTATATGTGGCCGCATCCTTAGAGACAATTGGTATGGTTTTGGTTCAAGAGGATGAGGAGCTCCAAGAGCATGTCATATATTATCTGACCCGAAACCTTATTGACGTAGAGATTCGTTATTCTCATGTCGAGAAGCTTGGTTTAGCCACCGCACATGCGGTTCAGCGGTTGAGACATTATATTCTCCTTCGCCAGACCTTGGTTGTGGCCCATGTCAATTTGTTTCGATTCGTCCTCACCTGAAGGATGATTGGGGGAAAGTATAATAAATGAATTGTCATTCTACAAGATTTCGATCTCGAGTTTGTTTCGGTAAAATCGAAGTAGTCTTTAATTTTTGCAAAGCTTATATCGGATTTCCTAAGTGAGGCCGAGGAGTTGATTTGTGAAGATACGTTTTTCGATGAACACATCTTCTTAATCTCAACGTTAGACCCATGGTATGGGGATATCATAGTATATTTACAAACACAGAACACCCCTACTCACCTCTCACGAGATGAACGACGACGATTACGTCACATCTCTAAGAACTACCTCATAGTGGACAATACTTTGTACCGTCGTGGGGTAGATTCCATTTTACGACGTTGTTTAACTCATGAAGAGGCTGAGGTTGTGCTGAATGATTGCCACAGAGGGGCATGTGGTGGTCATTTATCTAGGCTTTCTATAGCTCAAAATATTTTGAGAGTGGGTTATTTTTGGCCGTCGATCTTTAAGGATTGTGTTGATGCGATCAAGAGGTGCCACCCTTGCCAGGTGTTCACACGTAATATGTGCTCGAAACCTACCCCATTACATCCCATTATCACCGCCAGTCCCTTCACTAAGTGGGGGCTTGATTTTATGGATTGCAGCCCAGCTTCCATTGGGGGGCACCATCACATTATAGTGGCTATTGATTATTTCACGAAATGGGCTGAGGCTATGCCTATAGTAAAATCCAACGGTGAGACATCCACTCACTTTGTATTCAACCAAATTATTACTCGATTCAGGATTTTGAAAGAGCTTGTTGCTGACCATGGCTCGCACTTTCAGAACCATATGATGGAAGAGTTGGCATCCAAGTTAGGGTATAAGGAAGAACATTCATCTTCTTGCTACCCCGAAGTGAATGGACAGGTAGAGGCAGTGAATAAATCACTCAAATCCATTCTCCAACGAACCATCGCACAAAGCAAGATGAATTGGCACATTATGTTATATCCTGCTTTGTGGGCATATCGAACCATTGTTAACACTGCCACTGGTTTTTCTCCATATCAGCTTGTACATGGAGTGGATTCGATACTACTAGTTGAATGTGAGATTCCTTCATTGAAGATAGCTATGGAACTCTTACTAGACACTTCACCTTTGGAGGAGCATTTGGTTCACCTTGAGAAACTTGATGAGCAACGTCGGGATGCCTTGGTGGCTCTAGAGGTTAATAAACGTCGCGTTAAGGTCCAGTATGATAAGTTTGTCCGTCCAAGAGTGTTTATTGAAGGAGACTTGGTCCTCTTGTGGGATCAACTGAAAGAACCCTTAGGGGAAGGGAAATTTAATCCTATGTGCTGTGGTCCTTACGTGGTCAAGCGTGTGTTAGAGAAGGGTGCGTATGAGTTAGTGGATTACGAAGGAATATCTTTGGCAGAGCCTAGAAATGGGCTCTATCTCAAAAAATACTATGCATGATATTTAGCCAAGGCTGTTTGTTGTATATTAGTGTACAACTTTGCATAGTTAGGTCTTTTTCTTATCATGATCGGGTTTATGATTAGTTTCCATTTTTTTTGGAAAATGTCAATGGAATCTTCCACCTACATAGGATTCGCGGATGATGCAAGCCGTCACACTGAACTCTTAGCATCTGCTGCTTGGGTGATTTATACTCCTATGGGTTTGAGGCCCTTTTTCGTGTATATCCAGCCCTATATGTGGAATTGACCCGTTTGTGCCAATCTCAAGTATCATGTCTAAACTAGAATATAGGTTAGGTTTCACCACCATTTGCATTTTGCATGACCTTATGACCATATCACCATGACCTTAGGTACGAACACACTCTATTATGTCATGGAACCTTCTTGCTGCTTTAGAAGTGGCATGATATGAGTGGTAGAGCTTCACCTTACATGGGTACCCTAGTTAGCACCTTATTTGCATTTGGTGCTCATGCTGACATTTTCTCCTTTAGGGTGTGGGAGTTCGTTGTATAGTATTGCCATGACATTTCACAAGAGCCTCAATATACTCCTCTTGATCTCATGCTGGTCTTTTTCCCTCAGGAATCCCTCATGTCAAGTTGTGAATGCATTATCATGAGCTTTTCCTACCTTATTGAGCTTTATGCCGGCTTCCCTGACATTGTGTTTCAGCCATATATCCCGATCTTGTCTTGTGTCTAGCCGTGCAGAGCCATTTTTTATATCCTTCGCAGCTTGATTTTCCTTCTTACTTGGAGGGGATTTTCCCCTGAGTGTCGATATCCTACACATGTATCCTTGCATTGAGCATAGGTATGTTCCACTGCTTGGAACTAGTTTGTTTGCCCTTGTGACACTCATCTCCTCCTATTTTGTAACTATAAAGCTAGTTTATTCTTTTTTCAAGCTTTTCAAATAACTGAAAAAGTAAAAAAAAAAAATCAAAAAACCAAAAATCCGGAAAAGGAAAGATGTTATCTTTGGCAGCTGTCGAGTCATGTCACCTTCGAACAGAGCACTGTATATCACATTAATTGGTTGGGTTATAGTTTGACTTTAGGAGCTATACTCCTTCATCTGATTTTAGCTCCACCGAATAGTTAAGCTTCCAGTACCTATGGAGCCTCTATTGATGCCTCCTGTATCACAGAGATGTCCCAATTTGTATATCGAGTCTATGCTACCTTCATTCAGTCACCATACGCCATTATGATCTTGTTCGAAGGAAGTTGAAACCTGAGTCGGCCATTCCTCAATTATCTTGACTTTGCATGTTGGCCATTCTCGGTACAGTTACTGGTTCATGCACCTTATGATCGATTCCTTCAACATTATACAACTTTGCTGAGTACCTCATGTTGGATGATGGGGGATTCCTTAATTCCCTCCTTCTAGCGTATTTCATCCCATCGATTTCAGATCGTTTATTCTGGGATTGGAATCTAGAGTCATTTTGAGTGCCTTGGGACTTGCAGTCATCAATGGCAGGTTCTCTCACCATCGACAGTTTTCGGGAATACATCAATGTCCCCTGATCGATGTATCCTCTCAAGTGTTCGACCTCAACACATTTATTCACACTTGTTAGTTCGCACTCTAGTACCTTGCTTCCCATTTTCATTATCGGTGGGTGATCTCGCATCTGTTAATGATATACATCAAGGACCAGTAATCAGAAGATGGACTACTATGTTCGACCTCGACATCTCTATTCGCATAGTAGGACATGTACTCATAGCAGTTTGTGTAGAAGACTTTCCAGATTGGTGGCATCTCTTATATGCTACCTCCTTGATCATGCCAGTGTTCATGAGATTCCAGCTCTCGTGACTTGATTCTAGTATATGTCAGATATTTCCAGCCACTATGGAGATCTTGATATATTATATATCTTCAGCCATTTTGGAGATCATGGTCCTTTGTATATCTTCATCATGGAGATTTTGATCTATGTATATTGTACGTGGCGATGCCCACATATGTGATATCATGTATCATGCTTATTCATGGCCATTGTACTCTTATGTATCCGAGACTGCTATATGTACTTGCAGTTATATGTAGAGTTGTATTCTTATACTATGTTGATTGGGTGGCTGGTCTTCCATTTGGGATCCTTCATTACTCCACTTCTGGGATGGACTTATAATGTATTTTGGCCATCGTATAACTCCTCTGACCTCACACATTAGGGGGCATCTGTTATAGCGGATTTCACAACTCCAAGTGAATCACACTTTGTATGGCCTTCCCATGTCCCGCTGCAGACTCCTTAGACCCCATGGACCATTTTTTATCCTTTCATGTTTCCTTGATCATCCCTAAAAATGTATGAAAAATGATACATGCGATTTTTTAACCTATAAGTGTGTATATACACGGGTTTGACCACTAAAACCACGTACATCGAGATGTGTGCATAATCCAAATCCTTTTTGAGTTTTCTTTGACATGGATCCGACTCATTTGACTCCTGGCCTTCCCTATTCCTTGAGATCGCTCGGATTCGACCTTTCATTACCCCTTTGAAAAGCTATATAAGGAACCCCTTGGTACATTGAAGGCATAAGAGAGAATTGAGAGCAAAGAAACTATAGTCCATTGTTGCCGCAACTTATGCTTGAGTCTGCATCCCTTTGTCCCTTGTAGCACTTGTGTGTTCTTCCCAAGCTTGCCTTTTGCTTGTGATCTTGCTATCGAGAGATGGAGGATTGAAGTGGTGGAGGCCCAAGTGGGGGATTCAGTTTCTCCAGTTCGCAGACGTGCCGTCAAAGGTTGTATCTTGTAATCTCTAATGTATATTAATAGAAATATCTTTTCCTGTCCAATAATGTGTGTTTGAATGAATATTTTATCCATGGGATTATGCCAAATTCTTTTACATTATTGATTATATATGGTAGAATAGATCTAACACCATGATATATAGAATGCTTGTATTGTTTACTTGTTGTTGAGGAAGTAATCTATCAATTCAAGCTGAATATTGGAAATCTCAACGGGGATCTACTTCAACCGTGTGGAATAAGGTACAAGATCTGATCCTTTAGTGTTAGACATTTAATTTCTATTGCATATTGGAAAGGATTGATTTCTGGATTCAAGCTGTTTGTTGTGGTACCCCAAGCCATAGGAATTTCTCTCCGTAACAATATATCCAATGTGGAATTTGAAAAAATATTAAATCTTTGTAGGATATATTTAAGATGAGCATATAAAGATGAAAAAATCCTTTGGGAGGACATTCATAGATTTACAAAATAAGCCCTAGGCGGAGCCATTATGTAATTTACTTGATAATTTTAAAACTTACGTTTCAAGTGACGATACAAAACCTTTTGTCACACAAAAGGATAAATGATTGAAGAACCAATTTTCTATAGATGATCATGGCTCTCATCACTCCTTTTTTACTCTAGCTTTGTCTCTTTCTTCATGAGCCTAATGCATCAACACATGTTGAACTAGAACAACTCATATTCCACATGCTTTTAGGCTATGTACAACTAATGTGTTTCCCCTCAATGCTATACACATGGATTTCTTAAGGCAAACTTGTGTGTCACATGCAAGTTTCCTTTGGGTAACTCATGTGGCCGTAAAAAATTTGTAAAAACTAAAAAAAAAAATTAATTAGAAGGAGATTTAGTTTGATTTTATAACTTCCCCACCTTCCCCAAATGATTTAGCCTTGCAACTTCTATTCTCGTTTCATCATAAAAAGATGAGAGAGTCTAGAAGCAAAGGAGAGAACACTTTTCCTAATATTATACTGGAGGATTTATGTTTGAAAAGAAGAGCAAGAAGACACATGTCATGGTTTCAACGAGTCAATGTCATAATGAGGTATAATTGTACGTATTCCAAGTTATTTGATTAATAAAGATATCTTCCCTTCCCACTAATTTGTGTATACTTTTTGTATCTTAAATTAATCATGTTCATATATTCTAAGTTTAATGTTAAATCTTAGTCGTTGTCTTATACATGTTTCATGTATATGACACAGGGGATTCACCTTGTTGAGTAATATCTTATCACATTCATTCATAAAGGGGCCTTTTTTACTTATGAAAAATAAGGTAAATATATTGTAGGTATTGGGGGCCGAGGAGTAGGGTATGGGGGATTTATACGTATAGGTTGAGTATAAAAAGAGTTTTCTAATAAAAATAAGAAATATATCGTAAAAATATGGTTTCATAAATTGGAAATATGTATTAGGAGGGGGGATCAACAAAAGGATTTTTGTAAGTAATTATCAATATCTAGTGAAAAAAGGGTATTATTTAATAACCCAAGAATGAAGGAGATCATTAGACGAAATTTGAGGTCTAAAATGGTCCTCCTCAAGAAAATAATAAAATAATAGTTAAAACAATAAAATAATACTTAAAATAATAAAATAATAGTTATTAATTTTGAAGGAAGAATGAAAAAAGCTACTTTTTGTGTTCGTCTTTTCGACATATCTCCCTGTGTTTTTACTCAAATTTCAAGCGGGAGATCTTGTTGGATGTGGAATTTAATTATACATCTAATGAGTACCCACACTCCATGGTTTTGACAGACCCTACTACCCCAAAAATAAGAAATACCTGAAAAATGTGATGATGATGTCATCATCACATTTTTTAGGTATTTCTTGTTTTTGGGGCTGTGGGGTCCATCAAATTTATGCAGTGTGGGTACTCGTTGGATGCAGAATTAAACTTCGAATCCAACGAGATGTCCCACTTGAAATTTAAGTAAAAACAAAGGGATATATGTTGAAAATACAAACAAAAAAAGTAGTTTTCTTTTATGACAAATATGTCAATTCAACCATTATGGTTGACTCATTTTATTGAAATTCTATTGGTTCTTGAATTCCAACTCACAAAATTTATTGTTGGTGTGATTTCTTATAAGGCCAATTTTAGACCCCAAATTTCTTCTATTGATGACATGGTTTACCCGAGTGAGGACCACGTGATTTATGATGGTCAAAAGTGTTTGAGAAATGTATCTTTTCTTGCAAGTCTTGGAGCAGGAGATTGGAGATTGGTTAGAAGGAAATAAAAGATATGACAAACCTACATAAATAAGGTATGTAATCTCCATCACTCAAACCCTATTTCCTTTCTATAATAGAATATTCTTGTTTTGAGTTTACTTTGCAGATGTTTCATTCTAGACATGATTCAGTATATTGGTGACCTCCCTAACCCCATTCATAGGAATAATTATTAACAAGATAAATGGTGACTCCACTAGGGAATTTGTTGTTTCTTTGGGGTTTTCTTGTGTGATTTATTCAAATCATTTGTGTTTTGAGTTCTTGATCAAATTTGCAAAAGTTATTTTTCCTTGAGTCCAACCTAGACCTCTCATTTTTTAGAGTTTTGATTTCTTTTTTAAAAATCTCTAGATAGACTCACTAGTGTAGTCTATATGCACCAACGTTTACCCTGAAAAAATGTGAGTTGTCATAGTTATAGTCACATGTGACACGTGGGTTTATAAATGCATAGTCATGTGTATTCTTGTAACAAGTGTTTGGAAAATAGGGTTTCATTTCTATTAGTTTGTCTTTGATTCTTTTGCATTTAAAAGTGTTCTCTAGGTCTTTTTGATGCACTTCCACTGTTTTGGTCTGTGTTGATTCTGGTCTGCAAATTCTTTTTAAGTAATATTTATGCAAAAATTTTGTGAAGAAGTCCTTGTACTTATTATTTCCACTTGGTTTATATTTGAATTGAATTTTTTTTGGATCATCACTTGTTAGCCTCTCTTGATTTTTAATTGCTCAGTTTTTTATCTTGTTACAAACTTATTAATGCAACCTTCTTGTTCTGAGTTTATTAACTGTCTTTTGCATAATTTTTTCTTGCAAGTGAGTTGTTGTCATACTTTCTGGATAGTCTAGGGTTTTTCTTATAAGATTTGGTTCAAAATATGAATTACCTAGGCTTTTACATTTGAATTGTATAGTGTTTATGCTTCATTGTTTTATTCCATCTTAAAGAAAATTAAAACAAAAGAAAGTCTTATTGTTATATGCATTCTACGGTAGTTTTTTAGTTTTAGGTTAACTTGCGTAGCTTTAGTTTGTAAAAAAGGATATTTTTTTTTTCATTTTTAGAGTCACATAGTCAACTTCTTGATATTTCATAAATGAAAGATAAAGTGACAATGTTATTTTTGAATTACATTACAATTTCAATATATTTTCACTTTCATATTGATTCAAAAAACATGGTCAGTTTCATTGCCACTTCCCGTTTGAGTAATTAAGATCCTTTAAGATCCCGTTTGAGAATTAAAATGTATTAGAAATATTTCTTTTTTAGGTATGACATCTACTAGTCTAGGCTAGTGTTTTGGACTAGGGCTTATCTTTAAACTGTCCAGAACAATTAAACTCAATGAATACTGGTCACTTTCCAAGGAAACCCAAGCTTAAAAAAAGGTGATTCAAAAATATCCTCTCACACAAGAGTTAAGAATGAGGCAGTTTGATATTGAGTTGTGCAAATAGCCTTCCATTAGTTAGTTGAGCATACACCAGGGTTGTTGTGCATTTGGGGATTCATTCAGTACCACTCTTGGCCTTGTGTGGTGCTGGTATTGTTTGAGTTACAAGCTTAGTTTCCCTCCCCATGTGCATTGACTAGAGTGATGACTATTATTCGTGACCCTTTTTGTGATTTTAGTATCCATAATATCTTGACCTATATGGATCTGCACATGTGACACTAGAAGGTTATTTCCACTGTACCTAGGGAATACTTGGTAGGAAAACCCATACACTTGTTTGGAAAATTCCTTGTTGATTCAAACACTTTCCCTAAATTGATTATATTGTGGACCCCAAGTAAATTCTCTTTTCCATTCATTGGATAGTTTTCGGCCTTAATCATCCCAAAATTCCCTTGGGAAGGTATCTCTGTTTTATTGGTCTAGATACTTAAGAACTTTTCTAGTGGTGTGTTGGATGGAAATCTTGTTCTTTAGTTGCAATTTGAGGTCTAAAATGGGCCTCCTAAGGAAAACGATAAAATAATGGTTAAAATAATAAAAATAACAGTTAAAATAATAAAATAATAGTTATTAATTTTTTAGGAAGAATTAAATAAACTACTTTTTTATTCATATTTCCGACATATCTCCCTATGTTTTTACTCAAATTCCAAACAAGAGAGCTCATTGGATGCAAAGTTTAATTCCACATCCAACGAGTACCCACACTACATACGTTTGATGGACCTTGCTACCCCAAAAACAAGAAATGCCTGAAAAAATGTGATGATGACATCATCATCATGTTTTTTCAGGTATTTCTTATTTTTGGGGTAGCAAAGTCTATCAAAACTATGCTGTGTGGGTACTCGTTGGATGTAAAATTAAATTTCACATCCAACGAGCTCTCCTACCTGAAATTTGAGTAAAAAAAGAGGGAGATATGTCAAAAATACAAACAAAAAAGGTAGTTTTCTTTTATGACAAATATGTCAATTCGACCATTATGGTTGACTCATTTTATTGAAATTCTAATGGTTCTTGAATTCCAATTCACAAATTTATTGTTGGTGCGTTTTCTTATAAGGCTCATTTTAGACCCGAAATTTCCTCTAATGGAAAATTCGTTGTTGATTCAAACTCTTTCCCTGAAGTGATTGTATTGTGGACCCCGAGTAACTTCTCTTTTCCCTTCATTGGATAGTTTTGGGCCTTAGTCATCCCAAAATTCCCTTGGGAATGTATCTCTATTTTATTGGTCTACATACTTAAGAACTTTTCTAGTGGTGTGTTGGCTAAAAATCTTGTTCTTTAGTTGGAATTAGGTTTTTTTATTTGATTTATTAGTTATGGTGGATCAGCCTCTCCGTAGTTTAGGTTGCAAAACCTTCCCCCACTTACATTGGATTCCCCACCACCATCTCAGAGGTGACATGTCAACAAAAGCAGTTATTTTCAGTGTTTGGGTTGAATATTTGCAAGCCAAGAGTTTTCCAACAAATTTTAACCCACCCTTAACAAATTTAGAAAATTTTGGTCTAGTGCAAGTACTTCCTTTTGGTCAATCTGAGATCAATGCATATATGATTACTTCAGGTTTTGTTATGGATAACATAGGGAAGGATTGGGAGACCTTTATACTTCCACTACAGGTATGCTGTCAGGAGGATTATCCCCTCCTCGTGTCTGTATAATAATATCTAATAGTCATTCTATTTTGACACCAGTAATGTCTTTAAAATTTAGTACAACATCCTAGGGTTCACCTAGTACTCAAGTGATTATTCCTTTTTTACCTATGAATCCTACTACTAGATCTTCTACAATAGTTTTTATTGGAAAATATGGGATACCATTTACATCCTCCCATTTGTTTCAAAACTTTCCAAACAATCCTATGAGTTACACTCCTTTTATTTAGGGTTTTCCTTGGTCTAGAGGACATATCCCTCCTTCTTTGTCATTTGTGGGATCTTTTCCTACATACTATGGTGCACAATGAAATGCTCTTATGGCTGCAATATGTACTCTTAAATCTACAGGTATAGTAGCCATGTTTCATATGTCTGATTTCAATCCATACTTTTCATATCATGTAGATTTTCATATGAAAGTAGTCCATGGGATTAAAACCATTAGAGGAATGGTCACAGATGAAGGTGCATCTACTTGTGTAATGGCCATATCCTATTAGAAAGCTTTATGGTCCATTTATTTTGTTCCATCCACAAACTTACTCACTAGTTACGATGGTAGGTCTTTCCCTCCTAATAATTTTCTACCTTGTTTTGATAGTGAATTGGTAGGGAAAGTAGTTTTGATTGAGGTTGAAGTAGTATATACTCCTCTGGATTATAATTTTCTTTTGGGTAGGAGTTGGAATTATGCTATGTTTGTTATCCCATCACCCATTTTTCAAGCACTCATGTTTCCTTTTGAAGTAAAGACGGTAATAATTGATCAATTGTCATTTACTCAGAAAAGTCACGTAGATGCATCATAATCAAATATTTCAATGAATGATTAGGCTCATCCAACAAATGATATTTTAGGAGTCATAATGTATACTTCCTAAAAAAATTTGTGAGTTTAGTAGCCATAGTATCTTGACTTCTAGGGATATACACATGTGACAATGGAAGGTTATTTCCAATGTACCTACAGAGAACTTGGTAGGAAACCACATCCAAATATTTGGAAAAGTGGTCAGTGATTCAAACTCTTTCCCAGAAGTGATTTTATTGTGAACCCCGAGTAAGTTTTCTTCGCTCTTCATTGGATAGTTTTGGGCCTTAATCATCTTGAAATTCCCTTGGAAGGTATCTTTGTTTGATTGGTCTAGATACTTAAGGACTTTTCTAGTGGTGTGTTGGCTGGAATTATTTTTCTTTAGTTGGAATTTTGTTTTTCTGATTTGATTTATAAGATATTGTGGATCATCCTCTCTGTATTTCAGGTTACAAAACCTTCCCCCACCGCCACTTCAAAGGTGACGTGTCAATAAACAGAGGCCTTTTCAAGGAACCTGAATGTATCATACATATTCCTCATACTCCTCATACGATTTTATTATAATTAATGTGGCATTGATCTTCAAGTAATGAGTGACATTATCATGAGAGGAAATTTCAACTCAAAATGGGCCTCCTAAAATGAACTAATAAAATAATAGTTAAAATAATAAAATAATATTTATTAATTTTGGAGGAAGAAAAGAAAAAAACTACTTTTTTGTTTGTATTTTTGGCATATATCGTTGTGTTTTTACTCAAATTTTGATCGGGAGAGCTCGTTGGATGTGGAATTAAATTGCGCATCCAGCGAGTACCCACTCAGCATACTTTTGACGGACCCCGCTACCCCAAAAACAAGAAATAACTGAAAAAATGGAATGATGATACCCCAAAAACAAGAAATAACTGAAAAAATGGAATGATGATACCCCAAAAACAAGAAATAACTGAAAAAATGGAATGATGACATCATCATTCCATTTTTTCAGGTATTTCTTGTTTTTGGGGTAGCGGGGTCCGTCAAAAGTATGCCGAGTGGGTACTCGTTGGATGCGCAATTTAATTCCACATCCAACGAGCTCTCCCGATCGAAATTTGAGTAAAAACACAGGGAGATATGTCAAAAATACAAACAAAAAAAGTAGTTTTTTTTATGATACCTATCCCCATATTTATATTAAAAAAGTGTTGAAGACCTAGACGGTATTTCAAGTTTAAAGCAATTTCATTGGCTAACATGAGATGACATGGAATTTGAACAAAAGTTAAAAGCCCATTTTGAGTTAAAATTTCCTCTAATGATTTAAATTATTATGCATTGTAAAGGAATTAATAATACCCACTGAAAAAAACAAATCTCAAAGGAAAGAGACAAGTATTGCTCAATATAATTACAATATAAACTTCATTGATACAAGCAGTATACAACAATGTTACTTAAAAGAGAATTATAATCATGTGGATAGGATTCAAATCACCAACTCAATCTAGCTGCATGGCTAACTAGAAGTGTCTAAATCACTATCGGAGCTGACTAGCTAAGCTCCAGTTGTCTGATTTAGTCTCTCAATTAGTTATAATCAGTTAAACTAGTATAACTAATGTGGTAGGTGAGAATAGGTGGATTCCCAAATGCAGTCATGTGAGACTGGCACTAACTAAATTGAAGGACATATAACTGAATGTAAGTGAAGCATAACTAATCTTGACTAGTCACCAACTGCCAACAACTGAAGGAGGTTGGTGTCGAGACTCCAAGTGGCTCCTAAATTGTAGGGATTTGTCTAGGAGGTGCATAAACTTATGCATGATTGTGTAATCAGTTGCAGATAGCCTCTATCTATGTTCCTCACACTCTAGAGACTGGTACATATGGCCCCATTAGGCCAAGTGAACCCAACGGTACTAGTGGAACCAATAATACCGAAATGAATCCTACTTTAGGAAAAGATAATCTAATAGACAAGTTTGGAAAAGGGAGGATTATAAATCCTAACTTGAACAACTACGCACCATGGAAACAAGGCCAAAAGTCACACATATACAATCTAAAAGAATTAAAAAAGGTTTCTTAATAAAAAAATGTAGTAGGGTAAAACCTCATGGGAACACCCCCCTAAAAAAAATAAGTAGGAATGAGGAAAAACAAGTTAAAAACTTGCAAAATATTTTGCTGGAATTCGGAGCACTCTGCAGCAACAAAGTAGTATTTTGGTTCTTCTGTGCAACAACATCCTGAATCTGTGCATGTGAACCTATGAATCCAAACTAAAATATTGTGTATGGAGGAATATTCATCTCTGGAATAAGAAGGATATGCTCAACTAAATCAGAAATATAGACAACTACAAGATGAAAACTAGACCCACGTAGAGAAACTATAATGCATTAATGAGAGAGAAAAACGTTCTTGAGGATTCGAACCATGTGAGGAATACCCAAGAAAATAATATATCACATCCTTGAACATCAAACCATGTGATTTACAACCAGCTCCAAGTGTTGGGAGCATGTGTCCAGGAAAATGCAGAATGTCTCCATCTTCACTAGTTCTGTGAGGAGATGAGGATGTGATCAAATACAAAGGTAGAGAAACCCTAGGACTATGGAGAGCAAATGCTTGATATCCATAATATTATATAGCTTCAGAAATGAAAAATTATTTTCAAAATATAATATCATCAAACTCATAATACAAAAATAACATCAAATCCCCAACAACAAGTTTGAATACGAATTGCGGTACTTGATTCTTCACACCAAAATTGATGAGAACAACTACAAGCATTACTAAAATATATTGAAACTTAAAAAATGAAACAAATAAGATCATATTAGATACAAATAAGTTTATATCAGATCCAAGAGTGTGGATAAAATCCAAGTGATTCACCGAGATGGTAGATACACAATTTTCTCCTTCTTCAAAACTATGAGTATTGGTGCATTCAATCATGTAGGAATTTTCTGAAAGCTCAAGATCAATGAGAGTGAATGGATTACTCCTCAAATCCAATGATATTTACAAAATATCAAAATATCCATAAAATATAATATCATCAAAATCATAAAATAATATTGACATCAAATCACCAGCAGCAATTTCGAAGGAGAATTGCGGTACTTGATTTTTCACACCAAAATTGATGAGAACAACTACAAGCATGATTGGAGGCTCTTTAAAATCAAAAAGTGAACCAAATAATATCATATCAGATCTAAATAATTTCATATCACATACAAGAGTGTGGAGAAATGGTTCCAAGTGCTCCACCGAAATGGTAGATGCATAGTATTCTCCTTTTTCAACAAAAATTTGAATATTAGTGCATGAAATCATGTAGGAATTTGCTGAAAGATCAAGGTCAAAGAGAGTGAATGTATCGCTCCTGAAACATGATATTTCTTCAAAAACATCCAAATATTAAAAGAAAATATAATATCAGCAAACTCATGAGATAAAACTAACATAAAATGACCAGTAGTAATTTCGAAAGAGACTTTTGGTACTTGATTTTTCGCACCAAAATTTATGAGAACAACTACAAGTATTAATGTAGGCTCTTGAACCTTAAAAATTGAACCAAATAATATAAAATAAGATCCAAATAAGATCATATCAGATCCAGATAATTTCATATCATATCAAGAGTGTGCTCCACCGAGATGGTAGATGCACAATTTTCTCCTTCTTCAAAATTCGAAGTATTGTTGCATGCAATCATGTAGGAATTTGTTGGAAGATCTAGATAAATAAGAGTGAATGAATCAATCCTACAATCAGATATTGATTTCAAAATATCCAAATTATTACCTATATTCACACCATCAACAACATTAGGGAGAGAGAAATCAAATTCCTCTTCATTTTCTGAAGTAATCACTGGCAAATTTTGCACAGAATTTAAAAAAGAATCACTCGAGAATGTTTGCATAGAATGGAAGAAGAGTTTTTCTTCAATAAAATATATTTGAATTTCTTGTTCTGGATCATCCATATAAGAATATGAGATATTAGGGATATCATAATCTTATGGAGCAGGAGAAGGAGTCACTATAAGGAGACTTTATTCAATTTGAAATGAATGTGTGGAATATTTTTCTTCTTCTTCATCTTGAACGACTTCATCAGAGAGAGTAGAGGTAGATAATTTTGAATAAATAAATCTTATGGTGTTGGGTGTGCTCTCCAAATTGCTATAATTATCCTCATTGGGCTTTACAAAGGTTCTATCCAATTTTGTCGAGAGATCCTTTGGGTATTCAACAGAACCAATAAGGTAGTGCAAGTTTGGAGAAATGGCCATACATATTATTCCAAAATCTATATCACCATTGTTTATCCATTCATTCTCATATTCATAAGAATATGTACCAATCCCAATAGATTCCTCATAGAGATCTTTTCTCTTTAGAGATGAAATCATCTTCAATTTCCATTTTGAATATCTTGTGAATGGAGTAAGAAGAGGAATCATAAATCTTGATTCCATATGAAGTTGAACCTGCAAAATATCACTGCAAAACAAAAAACAATGACAATATGAGAGAATTAATCCTTATATCTCAATGTGTACACATTCTTAGCGTCCGTCACACTCACAGAGACTTTTTGGAATGAATTCAAAATTAGAAATGCACACTTTATGGGATTTATGTGGAAACCCAAGTTCTTCTGGTGTATAATGGAGATCAGAGAGACTCGAATATTTCCTGAGGAGGATCTGATACCATATTAGAATTAATTTTCCATTGATATTCAGGAAATAATTTCAATTATATTTTAATTATTATGCAGTGTAAAGGAATGAATAATACCCACTGAGAAAAACAAATCTCATAGGAAACAGATAAGTATTGCTCATTATAATTACAGTATAAACTTTATTAATCCCAATAGGACACAACAATGTTATATCAAGGATATTTTGAATCATGTGGATAGGATTCGAATCACCAAATCAATCTTACTGCATGGCTAACTAAAAATTTCTAAATTACTATCAGAGGTGACCAGCTAAGCTACAGTTTTCTAATTCAATTTCTCAATCAGTTATAATTAATTAAACTAGTATAATTGATATGGTAGGTGAGAATAGGTGCCTTCCCACATGCATCCATGCAAGACTGGTACCAATTGAACTGGAGGACATCTAACTAAATGTAATTGAAGCATAATTAACCTTCACTATTCACCAACTGCCAACAACTGAAGGAGGTTGGTGTCGACAATCCCAATAGATCCTTAATTGTATGGATTGGTCTAGGAGGCACATAAATTGATTCATGAATGTGAAATCAGTTGTAGTTAGGTCCTATCTATGTTCCCCACATTCTAGTGACTGGTACATGTGCCCCCATTAGGCCAAGTGAACCCAATGGTATTACTGGACCCAATAATAACTAAATGACTCCTAAATTAGGAAAATATAATCTAAGAGAATGATTTGGAGAAGGGAGGATTATAAATCCTAACAGGTTTAGGTTGAATATTTGTAATCTGAGAGTTTTGCAACAAATATTAACCCACCCTTAACTGATTAGACAATTCTTTTATGGTGCAAGTACTTCCATTTGGTCAAATCGAGATCAATGCAAGTACTTTAGTTTTTTTTATGGATAACATGGGGAAAGGATGGAGAGACATTTATACTTCCACTACATGTATGCGATCAAGAGGATTATCCCCTCCTAATGTCAGCATAACACTATCTATTACTCATTATATTTTGACACCAGTAGTGTCTTTAAAATTCAGTACAACAACCTGGGTTCACCTAATACTCAAGTGATTATTCCTTTTGTACATGTGAATCCCACTACTAGTTATTTTACAATAGCTTTTATTTCCATACACGGGATACCATTTACATAATATCCTTTGTTTCAAAACTTTTAGAACAATCCTATGAGTTACGCTTCTTTTGTTCAGGGTTTTCCTTGGTTTAGAGGACATATCCCTCCTTCTTTGTTGTTTCTGGGATATTTTCCTACATATTATGATGCACTCTTCATTAGCCAAGAGCCCTCTACAATATTTAACTTTGAAAGCATTGTTCAAACTTCGACTGTTCTATATGGGAGTTATTCATTTTCACTAATCGGTGTAAGGAACACTAATCCCATATCTACAATACCTATTTTAGTTCGAAACAGTCAGTGTCAAGGACAATATATTTCACCAGAGGGAATTAACCCCTTATAATTTGGGTGGAATAATTTTCATAACATTTTTACTTCATAGCCAATGGATGGGGTTAACCCAAACTAACCTTATCAGAATTTTGGTTCAGGGAATTGCTCCCATCGAACTTGTAATGATAAAATATATATATAATAAATAAACACTAAATAACTACTAATAATTAAATAAGTAACTCTTAACGAAGAGTGCAACAAATATAAAATAATAAATTAGTTATTAATTACTAAGTGAAAGTGTGTAACCCTTAACTACACATGCTCAAGCCTATAAAGGCGAGCCTCAATGTAAAATCATATCATCATATATATTTTATCAATATATATATATATATATATTCGTGGATTATTTGTATTTTTGAAAGCGTAAGTTCGAGAAGTTCTAGTAAATGGTATTTTATCGTTAGAGTGGTATCAGAGCTATAAGGCCCTTGGACATTATCTATACTTTGTGTAGATTTGGATTTCCCAAAAAAATAGGAAATTGTCCTTATAAATAAAAAATAATATTAAAAAGAGGTAAAAGTAACCCCCCCAAAAAAGAGGTAAAAAGTGAAACCACTTGTGGTTTCTTAATAATTGGGTTTGGATTTGAATATAAAATTGCATAAAAATTACTACTAAGAAGCAAGTCAAATTTGAACTTAGGTAGGGAAGGCAACACGGATTCCTCCCAACCACCCAATCTACTGGCATTTTACAAAACTTAAGGAAAAAAAAAATATAAAAGTGGATAATAATTGTTACTAAGAATAAAGTGATATTTGAACTTAGGTGGGGAAGGTAACACTCATTCCTCCCAACCACTCAATCTACTGGAATTTTACAAAACTATTGGAAAAAAAAGTAAAGGAGTATTATTGTAAAGGAGTTTCATTTTTCAAGAAAGGTTTAGATTTATCCAATATATATAGACTTCAATACCAGAAGGGATAAAAAAAAAAAAAAAAATTCNACTATTAAAAGTACTTCAACATTATAAGCATATTAAGTAAATTTTATGTTACATATTAAATGTATTTTGAAAAAAAATTATTACAAATAATACTCAAGTTCAAATCAAAGGATTATAAGGGAAGTATATTGAAATAACTTCAAATATCAAGTATTAAAGTATTATTTAAGTCGTAATTAAGGTCTCTTTTGAAGGAAGTTTAGGTTAAAAACAAAATGGGGTCTAATTGAGAAAAACAAGGAATATTTCCAAGAAATTTAATAACTTATGTCTCAATGTTATTTCAAATAAAAGGAACTATTAGAGGGAAAGCGATTACTATTTCTATTGCTCCCGACAAATGTAATAATTATATTAGTGATGAAATTGCTAATGAGTTAGCGAATCCTATGACAAATATAAGTGAAATCTTAGAATTTTTTAATAACAAAGAATATGCAGTAAGCGATTTACAATGGAGCATTGGATATTATACTAGTGTTTCGTAATTTATAGTTAAATCCTTGTGGAGTAGTAACGGTTAGCTAGTTTTGGGATTACCATGGCTAAAAACATTGGGGACTTTTATCTTAGATGCTGAAAAACGTTTCTGACATTCCCCTACAAAAAGAAAAAAATCACATTGTCGGACATTAACATGAAGACAAAATCAGAGGGTGTATCATCTGAAGACTTCAAAGAAATATCAAAGATGTTGTCACAGTGAAATGAGAAATCAATACAGACGATACATAACGATTTCAGCAAGGTTATTGCAAGTAAAGAAGAATAGACCTCTCGTCTAAGAGATCATAACCAGAAATTACTTTTGCAAATCAAGAAGTGAAAGGATAAGTTTCAACGCAATCAACAGTTTGAAGAGGAGAACCGATATCTTAATAAATAATTATCATGCAAAGACGAAGAAATCTCTTCTTTAAAAAGGGTTAATCAGGAATTGTTAGAGAAAATAAAAAACATAAAAGAAAGAGATCCCAAAAAGCAAGGCAATCAATATGACGTTGTCAACTCAAAGTATAAAGAAGAGCTCTTAAACTTAAAGAAAGTTAATGAGGGCATGCTTATACAAGTTAGGAAGCTAAAGTAGGAGAATAAATCTTGACAAGAAAATATAGATTGCAAGAGATTAAATGTTGACAAATAAATGATGACTAATGCAATAGAGAAGTCATCAAAGGCCCAAATTAAAACATTAGAAAAGGGAAGCAATGCAAACCTTGTCAAAGTTAAAAAGAACAATATTATTGTAACATAACTACAAGAATCAACAGAAAATGGTTCCAAAAAAGAATTACAAAAATCGTTAGAAGCACCAAAAGTTGAAGTTCTAGTAAACACTTCATAGGTGATTCAAGTTCCTTATCGCCATCCAAATTACAAGAGTCATTATGATAGACAAGAAAATCAAAAGGAAAATTACCAGTATTATTCCTACAAAGAGGAAAGACAAAATCAACAACTCTCAATAATCAATCCGAAACTAATTTTGTTAAGGGTATATCTCGAATGGTCGACTTCACAAATGTCGCAACATTTCTACACAATGTTTAAAAGAACGTATCATCTTATTTCATCAAATGTTGCAACTACCAACACACAATGTCATGAGAAAGCGTTACGAGCTATAACAAGGGATAAAGTATTCCATAATTGTGCTTTGAGGACACAACAATTCTAAGGGAGATAAAATATATATAATAAATAAAAACTAAATGACTACTAATAATTAAATAAGTAACCCTTAACAAAGAGTGTAACAAATATAAAATAATATATTAATTATAGTTATTAATTACTAAGTGAAAGGGTGTAACCCTTCACTACACATGCTCAAGCCTATATTCATGGATTATTTGTATTTTCGAAATTGGAAGTTCAAGAAGTTCTAGTAAATGGTATTTTATTGTTACATAACTCCCCAAATCTGATCTTTGGCTACACCTCATCTTCCTCTTCTTGGAACTTAAAATTTCCATATTTATCAAAATTAATAAATGATCATGTGCAAAATGATCCAACTTTTCGACCTGCTATAGTCAAACTACCTCCATATATTCCTAGGTTTGAAGGAAAAACTAGAGAAAATCCAAGAGACCATGTCTCAATGTTTCATCTTTGGTATTGTTATAAATCATTGAACGACAATTCCATTTGGTTGATACTTTTTAAACAAAACATATCCGGTGTGGTGTCTAAATGGTACATCGACTTCCATCTTCCACTTCTAATAGTTTTTATGATTTAGTGATGGTATTTCTTAATCACTTCCATCTCCTTGTTTGGTATGATGTTGACATAAATATTTTTTCCACCCTAAAAATAAATAAATCCACACACATATTTGATCACACTCAGGAGTGGTAGTGACAAAAGAGGTTGATTAATGATAATATACCTCCTAAATTATTATTAGAGTGGTTGTTGAAATAAATTCTACCTTACATCTTAAAATATGTTTCTACTTCATGAGTGACTAATGAAGAGGAAGCCATAGTTAGAGCACAACAACTTTATATGATCTATGCTCAATCTAGTATTTTGTATGAGATTATAATGGATTCAAGAAGATAGAATAATAACCCTATGAAACTAAAACCTGGACCACATGCCTACAGCATCATAGGCTCAATTGAGACAACTACTGTAGAGTCTTTGTCTAAATAAATAAATGAATTATCTGTGAATCAATTTGTAGTAGAGGAAACTACTATTTCCATACTTTCCCCTTAATCAAATGATGCAAATAACATGCAATATATACAAACGTATACTTAGCAATTGAGTGAGAATAATAATAGAGGAAAGAAGGGAGAAGGTAGAAGGACAAATTTAATCCCAGAAATGATGGTAAGGGGGGTAAAAAAGAAAATAAAAAGGTGAAATTCCATTGCAAGGTTTGTCGAGAATATATCTTCACTTACTAATTCCCCCTGATGGAAAAAACCCATAATTTGTTTAAACAAGAACACCCTGTCTTCCTCAAGGATCCATTTCCAAAGGGACAAAATGTAGCTTCCGGTGGATCTAATATCACTGGGGGCACTGAAGGTTCCTCTTCATCTCATCAATCCTATATAAACATGGTTTGAATGCACACCCTATTAAAAAATAGAGAAAATAATTATGAATCGGAGGCGTCATAAAAAGAGAAAGAGGAAGGTGTTTTTAAAAGTGCATCATACAACCATAATACATGGGATGATACCTTACAAGTGCTACAAAGTTTACCCTCACAATGAACTGCGCTTCTAGCTACAATATGTAGTCTTGAATCTACAACCCTAGTATCTAAGTTTGATATGTCTGATCTCAAACCATGCTTCTCATATCATGTATATTTTCATATGAAAGTATTCCATAGGACTTAAACCATTGGAGGAATGGTGGTTGATAAAGGTGCATATACTTTTTTAATGGCCATATCCTATTGGATAGATTTAGGGTCCCCTGATTTGGTTCCATCAACAAACTTATTGAATTCTTTCAATGGTAGGTATTTCCATACTCACAATATTCCACCTTGTTTTGATATTGAATTAGCAAGGAAAGCAGTTTCAGCTGAGGTTGAAGTGGTAGACGCTCATTTTTATTATATTTTTCTTTTCGGTAGGAATTGGACTTATTTTATGTGTTCCTTCCCATCATGCATTTTCAAGTACTCATGTTTCCTCTTGAAGGAAAGATTGTTAAAATTGATCAATTTTCATTTAACCAAAAAAGTTCATGTAGATACATCATAATCAAATATCTAGATGATTGATTGGGATTGTCCAACGAATGAGATTTTAGGAGTAGGAATCTATACTTCAATTATGGGTAAATTTCATCTCCCTGCTACTGTAAATTATATCGGATCAACTAGTGTGCGGAATACATATGGGGATTTTTATTCAATTTTAAATAATAATGATCCATGTATTTTACGGACACAATTTGAACCTAAAGTACCCTCATCTACAACAAAAGTTTCTTATTAAGCTATTTACGATGCTTTTATAGATCCCATTGTGAGTATTTCTATCTAGGAGGAGTAAGATGTAGATTACTTGTCTACATGGGATGTGAGATCTACGTATTATTCTGACTATTTAGACATCATTTTACCTTCATATTATGCCATTATAGAAGCCATGGTAGGAATCAATAAACCTTGGGAAGATAGGAACCATAACTTTTATTTTCTTCCACATGTGAATATGATAGAGAATCAAGAGTTCCACCTGAGACTTTGCATTGAATATAAATCATCCCATAAACCCTCTACTGAAAGAAGGAATTTTTTTGTAATGGAATATGGAAAACATCTATGAAAGTAATTTGATCAATATTTCCACTAAATACGATGTTGTTGAGAATATTTCCATTGGAGCATACTTTTCATCTGAAGAGATTTCCATTTATACCAAATTTTTTAAGGAATTCTACAACATATTTTCCTAGCTTTAATATAATTTAATTATAGTGCATTCATTCATAAATCATCAATGGTGTACACAGATATTCGATTCCATTAATATTGCAAGAGTTTAGAACAAGGTATTGGGGAAATGGCACTTGTTAACCTGAAAATCCCCCACATAGCTCTCAATGGCCTACAACACCAAAGGACGCCATCTCACAACACCCATATCACTCAATTAGACCTTCCATTAGACCCCTACACCTCTAAAATATCCTAAGGATGAAGAAAAAGGGCTCAAAACCCCAAAAGGAGCCCAAAATAGCCCCCTATGAGCTAAAGCCCTAAAAAGGGGTTAAAACCCTAAAAGGGGCTAAAGTTAGGGCGGTAGGGGCTAAAGGCCCAAAAAATGGGCTAAAACTTTGACCAAGGGCTTAAAACCCTAAATACCCTTGGAAAAGCTATAAAAAGAGGGTGGGCGGTCATTCTCAATACACTTCTCCCATTATCTATTGTTATGCCGCCCATGGATGCTTTGAGACCTTTGCCTCTCAAACCACCCACACTCCCTCTCCTCCATCTCCATTTCCATTTGATCCATTGCTCCCCAACCAAGAGAGAGGCTTCCACAAGCTAGGGCATGTTGGCCCATTCCCACTAGAGAAGGTATACTTGTGCTTTCATGTTTTGCTTCTTAGTTATTTAGTTTGCTTTGATTTCTAACCATTGCTTTTATTTGCAGGTTTTGCTTAACATTATTTGCAGGATTTTCCATTGTAGCTTAGGTTTATTTTGCAGGTTTTGGAGGTGAAACCCTAACCCATTATGTGCATAGGGGTTCAACAGTGCTCCATTTTCTTCTTCTTATTTCTGTCATTAGCTTAGATTTAGTTTATTGTTTTGTTATTTACATTTCTGTTTCGTTTTTTAGCATTTACCATTAGCAGGAACCTGCCTTTCTACCCTATAGGTAGAAGGGAGGCATTCCTACCCTGTAGCAGGGGGAAATCCTTGCTACAGAATTGGCGACCATACCAGTTCGATCTCATAGGATCCCTAGGCCAAATTTTTAATTTTTAAAATTTTTAAAATTTTACCCTAGTTTTTCAAAAATTTCATGTTAAATCCATCTTAGATTCTGTTTATTTCCTATTTTAAGTACTTTTGAAGCCTCTGCTAGCTAAAACCAAGTCAGGTTGACCACAGCACAAGTTACTGTCCACCAAATCTGACTTTGTCTCACAAAAAACCCCCAATCCGCAGCGGGGCGCTCTTATCAGGGCAAAAGGTGAGACTGGGGTGCACTTAATGGGAAAATAGGTGCACCTAGGGCACACTTAATCCCATGATAATTGTGAATTTATACTAGAAACTTAGTTCGTGACTGTTTTTGCATTCTGAGCGACCCCCTCCCCTGTTTCTGAAAAAATCTCGCGGCCCCCTCGCTAGATTTGATAAAAAAATGTGTGACCTATCACACAGAAATTTAATTTCAGTTTAATAAGATAGTAAATTTCAGTTTCAGAGGACTATTAGTGCAGGCCAGCCACCTCTGTCCACCACACCTGTTTAATTTCAGTTTCTATTTTTATTTTCTGCAATTTATTTCATAAACAATGTGTAAATGACAAGTAAATGTTAATGGACCGATTGAATGAACCTAGCCTAACTAAAATAAACTTAAAAACATAATGTCTTGCTTCCCCTTCCTCCTCTACCCAGTCATCACCCTCCAGGGTATTCTAGGATATGGCGAAGGGAAAGCTTGTATAGATCTAGGCACTCCACTATATTGTTCCAAACCATTAAAACCAGGTGACCTAGAAGGTAGAGGGGGTAGAGAAAGAGGGCTTCTCATGGCACTAAGAATTTTTTTTGTTGACCAACCTTGCATCCGGGAGGTGACCTGAGGATCTATAGATGTGCTTAGTCCCATTTTGTTGAGAACCCAACACCTTCTCTTGGTTGAAGAGGAATATGAGTGAGAGGTAGACATTTAGTTAGGCCATCAAACATTCAAGGTTAATCACTGTATTTGTTCACAATTTCATTCAATGCATTTGTTCACATTTTCATTCAATGCATGCAAGCACAATGACATGAACTCTACCATGAAAAATTCATAAACCATTCATGGCAACCAAGTACCAAAGAAACAAAAAAACAAATACACCATACCAACTAAATAACCAATCTCAGTTCATGATGCTGAGTAAGCCTTAAAATTTATTAATTTACACTAAGTGCAAACAACTCTACAGTCTCTGAGGACATAAGTCCCTGACTGCTTCAACTATGGGAAGTACTTGGGCTCTACCCAGAAACTCATTATGAGGAGTATCACAGGAACCCCGAAGTAGCTAGCCGTTGAGATGAATTGCCAAGCAAATCGAGAAACAACCCCTTCCGATTGAGTAGAAGCACCTATGAGGAACAAGCCAAGCGCTGTCTTTTGGCAGTCTTGGTGGTTGAGTGACCACCTACAGCTAATAGGAAGCCACTGAAACGGGGGTCCAAACATCATTCCTACCAAGTTTTAGACATAAATCTAGCACAATTGATCCTCCACGCTCTTCCTCACTCCTAAGAGGTGAACCACCACTATTTGGAACACTCAATCAACACCGTCGAAGCCACTCCTAGTGATCTCCCACACCATCAGAAGGCCAAATAGCCTCTGATTCTGATTCAGCCCCATATCATTCTAAACAAGAACTCCATACTACACCATCAAGCTCCATAGCTAGTGCAAATCTGGATCCATTTTTCGTCATAACCATAGCAAGCTAACACATTTCAACATCACAACCTGTCACCCACAAGCTAGCAAGTGGCCCAAGCACAGTCATGCAGACTATTATTAGTTAGTTGCCACCACCTATAGTGACCATCCAAGTTGGACCACTTGCAACACATGGGGTTAGTGGCCCCTCCACACACATTGTCCCTCCTACCACACAAGGGGGCAGTGGACCATCCACTTACATTGCCCCTACTGTCATACATGGGGGAAATGTCCCTGCCACTCATACTATCCCACCCACAACACTTGGGGGAATTGGCCCATCTGTAATGGTGCCATTAACAAACGACCCCATCCACCACCAAGCTTTTTGGCCACCCATACCCACTAAGCTTCCATCAAACATCCCCAAGTTTGAATGCAAAGTAGGGGAATGTCGCCAAAACCAGATAATGGCATTCCATCTATGGTGCTCATCCAACAGCATTGTAGATGACTCCATCAGGTTGAGGCTATCCAAACGCACCCTTATAGGATCTGCAGCAAAATGGTACATTGAGCTGCCATAGGCCAAATATCTGGACTTTAACTCCCTAGCCTTCATGTTCCTACAGTATTTCCAACTCCTTGTCAGATATGACGAAGGGGTGGAGATCTTGCTATTCTGTTTTCAAAGCACTACCACTCACATAAATAACCATATCCATGAGTGGTGGTGACGCTGTATCCTATGCAAAATCCAAATTGATGACAAGATATTCTTGGATTGGTTCCTGAAGACCTTGCTCTCTCGTATAGCAAAGGACGTCACATCCAAACGTCCCTAATATGAAGGAGGCCATACTGAAGTCCCAACAATTTGGCCTTATCTATGTTCAGTCTAGATACCCGTATACTATCCTTCCAGGCGCACCTCATCCAAGTACCTCATACCACGATGCACCAGGGGCATCCCATGCTGCTAACGACATCATAGGATTGGTCTCCCAATAGCCATAGCCTTGACCAACACCACCTTCCATTTGACCACAACCAAGCAACACTGCTAATGTTTCTTACAAAAACCAAGCTTCGGACTATGCTAGAATGATGTCCCAGTCTGGAGCAACAACTTCCTATGCACAACCTACGGCACCGCGACAAGCTTAGGCCATGGCTTGGTGAACACAGTAGTATGTGGGGCAAATGCCCACATTTGTGGCACCACCACCCCCACAAATCTACTATGCATTGCCAGTGCAACCAATTCAAGCCCCCACCCCCACTCCACCCGCTCCATTGGGATAAGTGTTCGCACAACAAAACCATCCCAACCAGCCTGCCCCCAATAATCAACAAGGGAAAGCTAGAAATAATCGGCCCTGCAACCAAGGCAACAACCAACCACAGGGAGGTAGTAAAAAACCGCACCCTCCCAACAATGTCGCGGAAAACGGGCCACTCCAGAATCGCCCATGACCAAATGCACCAAGACACAATGCCTGGTTGCACACAAACCAACCATGTACACTTTGTGAGGTCTATGGGCACTACACATTCAAGTGTCCCCTCATGGGTCGCGCCAAGAAAAGCATTCGGAATGAGGTCCAATAGGTTGCCAACACTGCAAACCAAGCACAACCCAACCCAGCAACACAAGGACCTCCCCCCATGGTGCTTCAAAACCCACTGCCAGTCCAAGGATTGGTGGAAACCACACTGCCTCCCCAACCCAACCCCAATGCTCTAGGGGCACCTCCCATGGTTGAAACAAGTGTTCACCACTTTCTATCCATGACGACTGAATAGGTCAACTTGCAAAATAGATGCAATCAGTACGGTACCACCATCGAACCTATTGAATCATCAGCAACATCCATGTCTAAGATAGTCAACCTACCTCTTTAGTTACGCCCCTTCCTGCGCCCCCCCATACACAGAGTGGCCAACAATGCCACAGCTAGAGCTGCAATTAGCTATAGCATTGTAGATGATTTGTCCCAAATGCCAACCGCCATGTCCACTCTTGAGGTACTCAAAATGTGCCCAATGCAGTAGAAAGCCTTGCTAGCTTCCCTAGGGGCAGTAGACTCCTCCAACTCTAAGTTAATCACCTTTGACATGGAGAGCGGAGAACCACGCATGCCCTCAACCATCGCCTTCCAAATCCTAGTGTCCATCTAGAATTTGGATGTGCATTGGTGCATAGTGGATGAGGGGGCATCCACATGCATTATGTCTACCTTGGTTTGGCAGAAACTTGGATCACCAATTCTCTAACCGTCATCCACAACTTTGCGGGATTATGATGGACATCCCACTAAATCCCAAGGAATCCTCCCACATATCCCCATCACGTTAGTCGAGAAAACAGTCTTGATTGACATCGAAGTCGTCAACGCTCAACTAGACTAAAACCTCCTCCTGAAAAGGAGTTACATGTATTCCATGGGAGTAGTTGCATCAACTGTCTTCCATCTCATGATGTTCCCCCATGAAGGGAGATTGTGACGGTTGACCAACTCACCTAACATGATCCGCAAGGGTTAACAACACCTGACAACATTATCCTGACCATCACCACCACTGAGACACAAGGGACAAACACACATGCTAATGTCATCCCTACAATTAACACTATGGTTGAAAACACACCATCCTCCGCATCGTTGAATGTGGGCTTTGGGTTGTTTATCAATCCCACCATGACGACTCCTTTCCTATTAGTGTCATCACCACCAACACAAAATGAAACTGTGGACTTGTGCATGGTCTCATCTAGCACCGCTGCATGAAAACAACAACCATATTCATAGCCCCAACCATAACCACAACATCATCCAGAACCGCAACACCAACAACAACCACAATGTCACCCGTAGTAGTAGCATTACACGCAGCTGCAACCACAACCTCAAACCCACATGCAACCAGCAGGGAGTTATATGGGATCATCTCTAGTCCATACAATTCCCTTCCTCTTTCCCCCACCTGGTTTCATGAGCAAGCCGGTCATGGCCACCTTAAGCCTACCTAACTTTACGTTGGGCATCTCGATGTGGTATCTTGATTCACCAGCATAACCAACAATTCCCCAAGTTTTTTTAACCTCGTTGCAACCTATCATGGTCGACTCTAACCCTCCACCTGGTCTACATAAGCCAACCGTCACACCTGCACCCGCACCACCCCAACCCAAAAGGGCTAGGGGAAAGAACACCAAAGACACCATAGAGCCACGACAAGTCCCACCTTGTGTCGTCTGTGAGAAATAGGGCCATCCAACTCAGAATTGCCCTGAAATCCCAGTGATCTGTGCACATCTAGATGCCATGGATACGAACGAAAACATCCTCGTGGTTGAACTCCCAACCGCACCAGTAGTCAAGAACAAGGCATTGAGGACAAACTATGCTTGTGCCCTCTACTGCTTGTATGGACATTACTCCCACCATTGCCAAGACCTGACCAAATTTTGAATGGTGCTTGCTGACCTCCGTCACCATTCTCTTCAGTCTGATATCACCTTGATTGAAGAAGATCACCCCCCACTGCCTTCTTCAGACACCATGTCCATTTACATGATGTCCATTTCCACCGACCTGCTCATCTCCTCCTCCACCGACGATCCATGAGACCTGTCTCTTCATTGCTTTAGCAATGATAATGAGATACTTGAATCTCTCACTGGCCCAGAATACCCATCGGATGACATGCACCGACGCTCGTTCTTCCTCCCGGAAGAACTTGTGTCACAGTCTGACCAATTTTCCGTCGAGACCAAAGATTTCATCCATGGGAAGGTTGACTGGTTCAAGACCCAATCCCAGCACCTGATGCCTTCGAAGAAGGGAACAGGGCAAATGTTTTTCCAACCATTAAAATCAACATCTCAACCAATTCTAAGATTGTTGAAGAATTCATGCTGGGGGCATCATCATCCCCAGAAGAGATCGATGCCTACATAGCTCTTTTCCAAAAATTTCGTGACATATTTTCTTGGTCATACACTAAAATGCCCGGCTTAGATCCATCCATCATGCATCACCACATCAACACATGGCCTGATGTGGCACCCGTATGCCAAAAGCAATGGCCCATCAATCCATCCAAAGTGGCTACGGTGAAAGTCGAGATAGAGAAGCTACACATAGCTGGATTCATTTATCCCATTGTATAGATAACTTGGGTTTCTAATCCCATTCCCATGAATAAAAAATAGGGTACCATTCGTTTTTGCGTATACTTCTGCAACCTCAATGGGGCATGTCCCAAAGACAACTTCGAGATGTATTTTCTAGATATAACCAAATCGAAATCTAGAAACAAGACTGTTACAAGACGGTTTTCACAACCCCATGGGGAACATTCACATACCGAGTCATGCCCTTTGGCCTCAAAAATGTTGGAGCAACCTTTCAGTGTGCCATGACACATTGCTTTTGCGATATCGTTCACATCATGTTGGTTTGTTTCAACAACCTCATCGCGCGGTCACAAAACCACACACAACACATAGATGACTTGCGACAAGTCCTCATGCGATGTCACAAGTGCAGAATCTGCTTTAACCCATCCAAGTGTGTTTTCTATGTCCCCATGGGCTGTCTCGAAGGATTCATTATGTCATAAAAAGGAATGACCGCTGATCCTAGGAATGTCCAAATGACGTTCCCCCTAACATCACCCCTTTGAGTGGCAGTGTTCCAACTTGGGTTATAGTATTTCCATTTTCTGTTTTACACATTTTTCCAAATTGAGCCTTATGTATCGTTTCTTCTCATTGATTCAAATGGAGCACACCTCAGACCGGTATATTGGATTCGCAGATGGAGCAAGTAGATGGACTTCGAACCTCGTCTCAGCTGCATGGGTAATCTACTCCCCATTGCATGAGTTGATCCACATCGACGGAATACGCGTGGGAACTACAACCAACAACCAGGAAGAGTATGATGGTGTTAGTGGCCTCTTGGCCACTACTCTTCAGTTAGGAATTCACCATCTCGATGTCTTCTTAGACTCCCAGCTGCTTGTCTGTCAGTTGAACAACCACTACCGAGTTCGTGATCCCTGCCTCTTTAGAAAGTACCTGTGCACTAAACAAATGATTAGAAAATTTGAATCCATCACATTCACACATGTTCTCAGGAACTTCAATAGTGTCGCAGATCAAATGGCTAACGATATTCTAAATTGGCACATCCAGAGCAACATATAGGAAACACACAACCATAACGTAATGCACAATCATGTATAAAAATACACACAGAGTGTAATAATACATCACATAGGCATTTTCATTCCACAACATAATAAAAATACTCACATAATAAAACCATAAAAGCGCATCCACATGCATCAAAAAATATATATAGATATAAATCAATAAGTTGCATGTCGAAAACATGTCTAGTACAAAAATGAGAAGCCACATATGCTTTCTCAATAGGATATACATAAGTGACACAAAACCCCCTAAGTGCACCAACGCACTAGGGACAACCCCACTAGGCTACTAATCCGACTTAGACCCATCATCTGACTCGGCCTCATCATCTTTCGAAGAGGACGCATCCTCTGCAAGAAGACCACCTCTCGCCATCTAGCGAAAGTGCTCGCAAGCCATATCCATCTTCCTCATCACACCCATCATATTTGGAGGAATATTGTGAATAGCAGCAATAAAGTTAGTACTCATGTGTTGCCAGCGAACATTTGACACTCTAGTAGCTACCTCCTCCATATACGGCACCAGTCCATCCATATCCCGCTGCCACCTGTGGGAGCTCCCAGAAGGAGCCACCGCAGAAGCCTCAGTAGGAGGTACGGTAACAACCTGCCTCCGATGCCTAGGTGGCGAGCGAGGACCAACATCTGCACATACAAGCAAGGACACCATCATTCCACATACACCATTATGAAAATCACTAACCACCTCAACTATACTATGCATAAAGATGAACATAAAAGCATCAAGCATACATACCAACTGGTCCCACTCCTGACTAGGAGGTCGGGGAATCTCAAGGTCTCCCCGAAAATCCATACCCACATACAAGTACTCCTCGATCACCACAGGAAGCTGGAGCTACTGCTCCAACAACTCCTCTATAAAAAGGCGACCCACTCTGCCGCCACCCTCGCGAATCATCATCTAGAGCCACCTATACATCCTCATGTCCCATGGACCACTGTCTTGCACATCCTGATGAGGATTAAGTGTAGGTAATTTCTTAAAGAATAAATCACACAGGAAGGAGCCAAAGCAAAAACTAGCGCCAGTAGTATTCAACTTGTTCAGTTGACGCTGAATAGCCTACAAGTGCATCTGGCCCCATGCATAATATGTGCCACCTATGGCATTCTCTATTAGTTGCAGCTCACCACCACAAATATTATGGATCCCCATGGAATTCAAGATACACTGCAGTACGGTCCCTCCATTTGATCTCCACCATCCTGCACAAGTAAAAAACCTTAATGTCAGCGAGTACTGCCATAAAAAAATCACCCAAAAGAGGCTAGGGCGTACCTGTTTGGGCAAAAGGAGCACCTAGGGCGCTCATAATTTCCCAACAGGTGCACCTAGGGTGCACCTTATCTCTCTAAATGTGTGATTTAGTGCCCATGAAACCCCAAAATGCTCATGGGAAGCCTCTACGTGACCAATTTCAGCAAATACACCATCAAAATGAAGAGGTTCAGTGAGAGCTTTTACCTGCAAGTCGTAGCTTGTGAAACCATCAGTCGGATCAAAAGAAATCAGCAAATGAAGAATTATGTCCCACCTCTCCAACTCCACAATGAACATTGACAATGACACTTCACCATGTGGAAGCCCCCCTTTTATAGGCCCCGTTTGACCTAATTTCTTCCGATTTACATAACAAGACCATCCAGACTCCGTTTGAGATGCCATTCATGCCACTGGTTTCAGAATTCCACCCTATATCTAGTTATGAGACCATCGTCTCATGCTTCATTAATCAATTTTGGGACCATTTCCCACAAGTCACCTCGATTTATGAGCCATGACATGACAATGCGAGTGTCTACGGACCGATACTTGCATCACACATCCCGATCACAAATCATGCAAGTTTTCAGGCTCCCACCCGTTAAGGATGGTAATTTTAGCTTTTATTTTTCATTTTTAACACATAGTTGTCTTTTCCATTCATCGCACCTGACGCAGACATCTGGACCATCGTCCACAAAACAATTTATTTTTCTTACATGTATTTGGCTTATAAATGGCTCCCGACTTGTACTTGCATCACATTTGGTCAAGTTCATCCACCATAACACACACAGACGCTCTCCTGATCTCTATCCGAGAGCCACCTCAGTTTGCGTGCCTCTGCCATGATCTATCCCACGCATGTATTGGTATGTTTGAGAGCCTTCTGCTCCATCCATACTATGTGGATGACCTTTGGACCTCTGTCCATCATCCCGACATGGGGCACTGCATATGCCACCATCGGTTGACCACATTGGAGTTTTGTTTAAGCTCTATTTTGTCTCCTTAAAACAATGAAAATATTGTCACGTACAACTGCTTCATTTCTCACTCACCAAAGTATAGGAAAGGGCATCTACATCATCTCATTTATCTCCTTTTCAGGACCATGTAGACCATTTCATGAAAAGGACCTCCTTGGCACAGTCAAGCCAAGACTGTTCCCCTCTGCATACTTTTATGCTTTCTCGGGAAAAGAGGCCGTACTTTACGAAAAAGCTCACCATCGGTTGTTGTTAAGCTCTTTTCCAGCCATCTCAACAAGAAAAGATTACTGAGCAAACTTGGTTTCATTCATGCTCGTAAAATTATTTGAATGACCATCCAACCAGTATAGGTTTAACCTTTTCTGGACTGATTGGACTACCAACGATAAAGAAGTATCTCATCCCCTCCAGGATGGGCAAGCTCTCCTATGTATAATTTTATCCTTTTTCAGGCATAGGAGACTACCAACAAAAAAGAGCCACCACTGGAGTCGTCTTCGCACTTTCAGACTCTCTAAAATTGAAAGCACCATTGAGCATTTACCTTCTTAGGCTCGCCAAAAATACACGAGATCGTACCACAATGGTGTCCCTAGACACCACCCCATAGAAAATAGTTTGGATTTCCTTTGTTCAGATTACTCTCCAATGTGTCTTCCTTGGATCCCATCAGTATCAAAAGTTTCCACCTCCTCTAAGTATTTCCCATCTGCAACGACATTCCTGGTATTACAGCTATGATCCCATTCCCTTAAGTCAGTTTCATTTGCTTCCTGGTCTACCCTGCTATCATACTCTGAAGAAAGGAAGTTTGAGTCCCCCACTCCCCCCTGCCCCTGTTAAGTTCTTTCCCTTCCCTCCCCTCCTCCCCCCCAGTTCAGCGAGTCAGTCCGCAGATTTCTTCACACCTTAGGTTATCTCCCTTGTGCTCCTGGTCAAGGAAACATCATTTCGTTGACTGAGGGCAAGCCTCCCTCTATCGATGCCAGCACACATATTCCAGAGGATAGACCCAGAGGTCACTATACCTTGGTTTCATTAACATCATCGATGAGTTCCTTGGACCACGTGAGAGGAGTCCTTAGAACCTCTTGGAATGGTTGTTTCTCACGTGCTCAGCTTCAACTCCATCATCGCACTGTCGAGACTCGTACAAGGTTTGTTCTACATAGTACTTGGTCGAAGAGCCCAGATGTCACCTAACTCTAGAACATTGGTGAGTCCACTTGAGGGACCTAAACAGGTCATGTCCCTTGTGATTTTCGTGTTGCGTTGGAGACAATGTTCATACAACATACTTGTACCGCAGAGACTCTGACTCTCAATTAGCAATTCCACATAGCTATGTACCAGATCTAGTAGACCATCAGTCATAAAGATGTAGCATTCCATGAGAATTCCAAGGGTCCAATGGACCAGATCAGTATTATATTCAGCCTCACATAGAAGCAACTAGCATTGTAACATCAGTTGTATATGATCGGCTCTTGTATTTTAGAGCATAGATCAAATGATTCTTTTGACATTGTCACAAGGATGGGAATGCGCACCTCATCCATATACATGTCACACATTTATTGTATCTCACCCATTGATGGGAACCAAATTAATACAAAAACCAAAAGCCACCATGCCCCAACCCCGGAAGCACCACCTCTACACATCAAATCCTATGATGTCCATCTACCATACATTGAGCTCCTTCCCTCACACATCAGGGGGTAATCTCTTAACCCAAAAATATGCCACATAGCTCTCAATGTCCTACACCACCCAAGGACACCATCTCACAACACTCATATCACTCCATTAGACCTTCCATTAGACCCCCACATCTCCAAAATAACCTAAGGATGAAGAAAAAAGGCTAAAATCCCCCAAAAGGAGCCCAAAATAGCCCCATAGGAGCTAAAGACCTCCAAAATGAGCTAAGACCCTAAAAGGGGCTAAAGTTAGGGCGGAAGGGGCTAAAGGCCCAAAAAGGGGGCTAAAACCCTTGTGAAGGGCTTAAAACCCTAAAACCCCTTGGAAAATCTATAAACGGAGGATGTGGAGTCACTCTCAAGACAATTCTTCCATTGCCTATTGTTATGCTGCCCCTGGATGCTTTGAGACCTTTGCCTCTCAAACCACCAACACTCCCTCTTCTCCATCTCCATTTCCATTTGAGCCACTGCTCTCCAACCAAGAGAGAGGCTTCCACAAGCTAGGGCATGGTGGCCCATTCCCACTAGAGAAGGTATACTTGTGCTTTCCTATTTTGCTTCTTAGTTATTTAGTTTGATTTGATTTCTAACCATTGTTTTTATTTCGAGGTTTTGCTTAACATTGTTTGCATGTTTTTCCATTGTAGCTCAGGTTTATTTTGCAGGTTTTGGAGGTGGAACCCTAACCCATTGTGTGCATAGGGGTTCAACAATGCTCCATTTTCTTCTTCTTCTTTCTATCATTAGCTTAGATTTAGTTTACTATTATGTTATTTACATTTCCATTTCATTTTTCAGCATTTACCATTAGCAGGAACCTACCCTTCTGCCCTATAGGAAGAAGGGAGACATTCCTACCCTTGTAGCAAGGAGAAATCCTTGCTACAACACTGTCTCTTCAATATTGAACAATAATACATGAGATATCTTGCTGTTTTGACTTGAGATATTTCTGAACCTGAAATACAGATCATTTAAATAAGAATACAAAATACCGGAGCAATAGAAGCTACTTGAAAGAGATGAATAGCTCACCAAGTGCGCCTCACTCCATAGAGCTAAAATATGGTGAGAAAACTTGAGATGAATGGAAGAACAAGCTCATATTGAGATGTCCATGAAATTCTTGTAGCTTCCACTTGCAAACAAGACTCTATTAAAGCTCAAAGACTTGAGTGGCCATTCCAAACACCAACTAGGATGGGAATCTTTCACCCTTGAAATTGGCTTAAGCAAGAAAACTAGTCATCCACTAGCTCTCACAATTTAGAAATGAGAAAAATCCTCTTCTCATGGATGATCCCTATATTGTATAAACATTATTGGTCTTCTAAGGTTCCAAATACATCCATAAACCAAACCCAAGTTGAATTGATGTGGCTACTCATGCTATGCCATGCGGCCTATCTCTTCACCTTCCCTCTTCTCCCAAATTTGAGTAGAAGCATGTTGGCCTTCTCCAACTCCCAAATTCCACCTCTAAGATGATCTATTCAGTACTAACATGTCATTATGTTAGTATGTCAGACTTCATATCTGACTTGTGTCATAAATATCATAGAATCTCCATCATCGGTGTCATGGATGTCGTAAATGTAAGGAGAATCTAGCCAAGTGTCCATGAAACTCCCATTTGTCTCTTCCTATCCCATGTAAGTTACAATTCATCCCAAATTATACCTATGAAGTATATGTACAAGTATATTAACGTCATAATCCATCCCAAAATATTAGGCTTCCCATAGATTCAAAATTACAAGAGGAGGATGCCATTTAACATAGGAATTCTAGCTTGAGTGGGCCCCATAGTCTCCATTTGTCTCCATTCTCCGTAGCCATTTAATTTTTATATTGTATTTATTCAATAAGATAAATTATTAAATATTTATCCTATTATAATTTCTAAACATCATTTATTATCCCCCTTATTCCAAATCTCAAAGCTTCCACCACTGACCTAGGAAAATAGTGATTTTCCTCCTTCGCAATTAGTTGACTTTTAGCATCCCTTTGACAAATTTCATGAATATGGAAAATGTGATTTGTTCATTGTGACCCAATTCAAAATATAGGACATTACAAATCTTCCCTTCCCAATATTTCTTGTCCTCAATCAATTTCAAACATGGTTGTTGAAGAGCGTGCTTTCTGTATGATTCTTTGAAGTTGCCAATCAGCTACCCACTTTCAGTCTTTGAGATTCGATGAATATTTCAGAGAGGACCCACCATATTTTATGCTGCACTACTATGATTAACATCATCTTATTAAGTTGGTAATCCACCTCCCATACCGCTTGTTTCCCAAATAATTTGAAATCAATGGGACTAAAAACTATCACAGGTTCCCATTGCTTGCATTGCACTCCAAGAATTAAGAGTGCTCTCCAAATCATACCATTTGGAAAGAGAATTCCTCGATCCCATTTTCTTGTATTCATTCTTCTAAACATCATAAGTGCAAAATACATATCATCAAAGTATATAACAACATAATAATAATGTATATCAAGGAGGTGCCTCACCAAGAAATCATGAAAGTGATTATACCTACGAGTGAGTAGACTGCCATTTTCCATGTACATACATGCTTCAACTGACCAATCAAATATGCTCCAATGGCATTGGTGAGTATCCCATGTCCTATAATTCTACTCCAAAAGGAAGTGATACGCATCAAAATATTCATCAAAGAAGTGAATGGAGAATCTCCACTCAAATTTGAGCCAAATAGTGAGCAACAGAAATAAAGAGACTTCAAATGACTCAAATAAGTCTCATTAATATACCCATTACTATGTATATCATCATGAGATAACAAAGGATTTTTCTGCCAATAATAATTTTCCTCAATCATATCCCTCTGCACCCAAGTGTCGGATGAAGTTCCTCGAACATCAAATGAACCAAGTCTTCAAGTGACTCAAATGCATATCATTGGTGCATCCATGTAGATGTGCATCATCATAAAGTAACAAATGATTCTTCTACAAACTTAAATAATATGGTTCTCTAATAATTCCATCATTAAAGGGACAAATATAATTTCCATGCTCTTCATGTGGCACCATCAAAAATAAATCTTTCACCCATACTTTATTATGATGACTGCTGCAAAATTTAGAAGTGTAGGATGTAGGAGAAAGAACCAACTCACCCAAATGATTAGTAAGTGAAAAATTGTGATAATGTGAGGGATCGAGAGGGGTAGGATTATGCATGTCTTTCAAGAGTGTGAAATCTATTTCATAGATTGGTTCCAATGTAGAGGAATCATGCTCTTCTTTAAAAATTGCATACCCTTCATCAAGAGACAATTCAAGTTCCTATTCCACCAAATCAAGCATTTGGATCTCTTAAAGTTCAACATAAAACACATCAAGTACATTCAAATTTCCAAATTTATCATGATCCACCATTTTATGAGAATCCTGCAAACAGTCTACCATTTGATAATCTGAAACATAGGAGGAAAAACAAGTGTCTTGCAACTTTTCAAGAAGTTGATCATTTTGAATTGTAAGCTTATGAATAACTTCATTATTATTAAAGTAGGATTCATGTAACCATTCACTAAGATCAATGACATTTTTTCCATCACAAAAAAAAGACATGAAATTACCTTTGATATTGCACATTTTTCTTTGAATCTTCTCCATATCTTCAAGGAAGGATGGCTCCTCGAAGGAAGTAGCTATGCAACAAGAATTTGACACCAATGCTTGAGTGTCATGGAGTATGCTAAGGGCCTCTTTGATCTTATTTTCATTCATATTTAAGGACTCTTCAAGAAAATGAGGCACTTGCAAATGAACCTCCTGATATAATTGATTTTACCACTCTAGGTTAATCACACTTGTATGGCCTTCCCCTGTCCCTCTGCAGACTCCTTGGACCCCTTGGACCATTTTTTGTCCTTTGATTTTTCCTAGACCATCCCTAAAAATATGTGAAAATTGCTATACACGGCTTGTAAACCCTTAATCACGTATATACGCGGGTTTGTCCCCTAAAACCGCGTACATTAGGATGTGTACAAAATCTAAATCCTTTTATAGTTTTCCTTGACATGGATCCAACTCACTTGACTCCTGGCCTTTTATATGCCTTGAGATCGCTTGGATTTGACCTTTCATTACCCCTTTGAAAAGATATATAAGGAACTTTATGGTACATTGAAGGCATATGAGAGAATTGAGATCAAAGAAACTATAGTCCATTGTTGCTGGAACTTGTGCTTGAGTCTGCATCCCTTTGTCCCTTGGAGCACTTTTGTGTTCTTCCCAAGCTTTCCTTTTGCTTGTGATCTTGTTATTGAGAGATGGAGGATTGAGGTGGCGGAGGCCCAAGTGGGCAATTCAGTTTCTCTGATTCGCAGACGTGCCGACATAGGTTGTATTGATTGTAATCTCTAATTTTATATTAATAGAAATATTTTTTCCTGTCCAATAATGTATGTTTGAATGAATATTTTATCCATGGATGTTTTCAAATGCTTATACATTGTTGATTATATATGCTAGAATAGGTATAACACCAATATATATAGTATGCTTGTATTTTTTAGTTGTTGTTGAGGAAGTAATCTATCAATTCAAGCTGAATTTGTAAAGCTCAACGATGATCTACTTCAACCATCTGGAATAAGGTACGAGGTTTGATCCTCTAGTGTTAGATATTTAATTTCTATTGCATATTGGAAAGGATTGATTTCTGGAGTCAAGATATCTGTTGTGGTACCCCAATCCATAGGAATTTCTCTCTATAACACCTCCTCATCTTCTTCCTTCTTGCTTGGACCAACTTCATGAAGCTCAAGTGGTGATGGGGAAGCTGATCTTGTTTATTCTTCAACTGCTACAAGGTCTTCATTTTCATGTTTAACGGAATTTTGGCTTGTAGAAACATTTTGAAATCTGATCTCTATGTCACAAAAATAAAGTTGTGAACACCCATCAGTAGGTACTCCTTCATAGTTCAAGCATCTATCAGTAGATGCTCTTCGGTCCATGTCCATAGTAAAAAAAAATTCAGATTGATATTCAATAGTTTCAAGGTACTCTTCTTCCTTCTCATCTGATGTTTCCTAGTCTTTTTAAAATTCATTTGGGAGTAAATATCTATCCTCTTCATGTACTACTTCTTCTACTTGACCTATTTCAGAACTAGGTGGTTCATGGATCTCCTCCTTTTGCTCCTTCAAGCCAGTTGATGCAATTTTCACCTTGGTCTTCTTAAAATCAATATATTTTTTTGAACTTTGGATAGCCAAAAATTCGAATCCTTTCATAATATTGTTGGTGATTTCTTCAAGGATAGGTTCCATGATTTTTATTATCTCCTTACCATCATATGAGGTGCCCTTTTCATCCCTAGTCATAGTTTTCCCAAAAAAATTCCTTCTTCTCATAATTTTTTTTTCCTCTTCAACAAAAGAACTTTTGGGTTTCAATATATAATGGTGGTACCTTAATTATTGTCCTAATAAATATCATACCAAATCAGGTGCCAATATCATGCTCTGATACCACTGTAATGTCCCCTTTTTCGAATTTTATTAAAATGCCAAATTTTCCAATTTTTTCACAATTTTGGTTCTTGAGTGGTTTTAGTGTCTTGGTCTCCAAATCAGCCCAATTTCTCCCAAATAATCAGAGAAGGTGCATGAGTGATATAATATATTAATTATAATTTTTCAAGTTTGTATTATGGCCTTCCAATTACTTCTTCAAGTCTATATCAAATTCTGAATAAGATAGATGCTTTAACTAGCAATTTTGCGGCTCAAATCCCTCCCGGGTAATTGTCAGAATGGCTTCCCAAATCTACAAAAATTCACTCAAATTATCAAATTGAATAAGGGGATGTGTAGAATAAATTATTAGAGACTCATATGCAGAACCAATCGAACTCCCATGCTTGTTACCACTTCCTTCAATTAGATATAAAAAACTAATTTTGGACCCTTGGGAAAATGAGATCTAGTTTTCCCCAAATGCTATGAAATTCGACCCAATGGTCACAAATTCTTAGTTAAAGACCATGAAAAACATAATATACTTTATTTATAGTTCATTAATTCATAAATCATCAATGGTTCACACATATATTCTATTCCATCATGATTGCAAGAGTTTACAGCAAGGTATTGGGGAAATCACACTATTTCTTCAATATTGGACAATAATACATGAGATACCTTGGAATTTTGACCTGGGATACTTATTAACTGTAAATACAGATAATTTACATCATAATACAAAATACTAGATCAATATAATCTCCTTCAAAGAGATGAATAGCTCACCTATTGCGCCTCACTCCATACAGCTGAAATATGGTGAGAAAACTTGAGATGAATGGAAAAATAAGCTGATATTGAGATGTCAAAAAATTCTTGTATATTTAACCTGAAAATAATATTCCATTAAATCTCCATAAAATACCTGAGTGGCATTTCCAAACACCAACTAGGATGGGAATGTTTCACCCTCGAAATTGGCTTAAGCAAGAAAACTAGTCATCCAGAAGCTCTCACAATTCACAAACGCCAATTTCAAAAATGAGGAAAATCCTCTTCTCATGGTTGATACTTGTAGTTTATAAACATTATTGGTCTTATAAGGTTCGAAATATATCCATAAACCAAATCCAAGTCCAATTGGTGTCGCTTCTCATGCTATGCCATGTGGCCTATCTCTTCATCTTCCCTCTTCTCCCAACTTTGAGTAAGAGCCTCTTGGCCTTCTCCAACTCCAAAATTAGACCTCTAAGATACTTTATTCAGTCCTGACATGTCAGTATGTCATTATTTTAGCCTTCATATCTCACTTGTTTCATAACTATTATAGAATCTCCATCATTGGTGTCATATATGTCATAAATGTAAGGGGAATCTAGCCAAGTGTCCATGAAACTCCCATTTGGCTCTTCCTCTCCCATTTAAGTTACAATTCATCCCAAATTAGACCTATGAAGCATATTTATGAGTATATTAACCTCATAATCCATCCCAAAACATTAGGCTTCCCATAGATTCAAAATTATAAGAGGAGGATGCCATTTAACATAGGAATTCTAGCTTGAGTGGGCCCCATAGTCTCCATTTGTCTCCATTCTCCATGGCCATTTTTTTTTGTCTTGTATTTATTTAATAATAAAAATTATTAAATATTTATCCTCTTATAATGAATAAACATAATTTATTATCCCCCTTATTCCAAATCTCAAATCCTCCACTCACAACCTATGAAACTAGTGATTTTCCTCCTTGGTAATTATTTGACTTTTTGCATCGCTTTGACAAATTTCATGAATATGGAAAATGTGATTTGTCCATTGTGACCCAATTGAAAATTTGGTACATTACAAATCCTCCCTTCCCAATATTTCTTGTTCTCAAGCAATTTCAAACATGGTTGTTGAAGAACCTGCTTTTTGTATGATTCTTTGAAGTTGCCACTCGGCTACGCACTTTGAGTCTTTGATATTCCATGAATATTTCAGAGAGGAACCACGATGCTTCCTACTGCACTACTATGATTAAAATCACCTTATTAAGTGGGGAATCCATCTCCCATACTTCTTGTTCCCCAAATAATTTGAAATCATTGGGACTAAAAACCATCCCAAGTTCCCATGCTTGCATTGCACTCCAACAATTAAGAGTGCTCTCCAACTCATACCATTTCGAAAGATAATTCTTGGATCTCATTTTTTTATATGCATTCTTATAAACATCATGAGTGCCTAATACATAACATTAAAGTATATAACAACATAATAATATTGTACATCAATGAGGTTCCTCACCAAGAAATCATGAAAGTGCTTATACCTCCCAATGGGTAGACTACCATTTTCCAAGTACAGACATGTTTCGAGTGACCAATAAAATCTTCTCCAATGACATAGGTTGGTATCCCATGTCCTATAATTCCACTCCAAAGGAAGTTATATGCATCAAAATATTCAGCCATGTATTCTTTCATCCAAGAAGTGAATGAAGAATCTCCACTCAAATTTGAAGCAAATAGTGAGCAACAGAAACAAAGAGACTTCAAATGACTTAAAGAAGTCTCATTAATACACCCATTAATATGTATATCATCATGAACTAATATAGGATGGTGCTACCAATAATAATGTTCCACAATCATATCCCTCTTCACCCAAGTGTCGAATGAATTTCCTCCAATGTCAAATGAACCAAGTGTTGAGCAAGAAAAGCCATGAGTCTTCAAGTGACTCAAATGCATATCGTGGGTGCATCCATGTAGATGTGCATATTCATAAAGTAACAAAGGATCCTATCACAAATGTAAATAATATGGTGCTCTAATAATACCATCATCAAAAGGAGAAATAGAATGTCCATTCTCTTCATGTGGCGCCATAAAAAATAAACCTTTCACCCATATTTCATTAGGATGAATGCTGCAAAATTTAGAAGCGTAGGATGTAGGAGAAAGAACCAACTCACCCAAATGATCAGTAAGTGAAAAATTTTCATAATATGAAGGATCCATAGGGGTAATATTATGCATCTCCTTCAAGAGTGTGAAACCTTTGTCATAGATTGGTTCCAATGTAGAGGAATCATACTCTTCTTTCAAAATTGCATACCCTTCATCAAGGGACAATTCACGTTCCTCTTCCACAACATCAAGTGTTTGTATCTCTTCAAGTTAATATTCAAACACATCAATTACATTCAAATTTCCAAATTTCTCATGATCCACCATGTCATGAGAATCCTCCAAACAGTCTACCATTTGACAATTTGAAACATAGGAGGAACAATAAGTGTCTTGCAAATTTTCAAGAACTTGCTCATTTTGAATTGTGAGCTTATGAATAACTTCATTATTATTTGAGTAGGATTCATGTAACCATTCACTAATCTCAATGAAATTTTTTCTATCAAAAATCAAAGACATGAAATTACCTTTGATTTTTCACATTTCTCTTTGAATCTTATCTGTTTTTTCAAGCAAGGATGGCTCCTCCAAGGAAGTCGCTCTCCAAAAATAATTTGATACCAATGCTTGAGTTTCGTGGAGTATGATAAGTTCCTCATGAATATTATTTTCATGCATATTTAACAACACTTCAATAAAATAAGGATTTTGCAAATGAACCTCCTCATATTCTTCCTTCTTGCTTGGACCAACTTCATGAAGCTCAAGTGGTGATGGGGAAGTTGATCTTGTCTATTCTTCAACTGCTACAAGGTCTTCATTTTCATGTTTAATGAAATTTTGTTTTGCATAAAAATTTTGAAATATGATCTCTATGTCACCAACATAGAGTTGTGAGCATGCATCAGTAGGTGATTTTTCATAGTTCAAGCATCCATCAGTAGATGCTCTTTTTTCCATGTCCATAGTATAATTTTGTTTCAGAATGATATTGAATAGTTTCGAGGTACTCTTCTTCCTTCTCATGTGATGTTTCTTCATCTTTTTAAAATTCATTTGGGAGTGAAATTATATCCTCTTCATTTACTACTTCTTCTAATTCACCTACTTTAGAAATAGGTGGTTCATGGGTCTCCTCTGTTTGCTCCTTCAAGCAAGTTGATGGATTTTCCCCCTTGGTCTTCTTAAAATCAATATATTTTTCCGAAATTTGGATAGACAAAACTTATAATCCTTTCATAATATTCTTGGTCATATCATCAAGGATAGTTTCCATGCTTTTTATTATCTCATTACCATCATATGAGGTTCCCTTTTCATCCCTAGTCATAGTTTCCCCAAACTATTTCCTTCTTCTCCTACTTTTTTTTTTCCTCTTCAAAAAAATCACTTTTGGGTTTCAATATATAATGGTGGAACCTTAATTATTGTCCTAATAAATATCATAACTCATCAGGTTACAAGATCATGCTCTGAGACCACTATAATGTCCCCTTTTTGGAATTTTATTAAAATGCCCATTTTTCCAATTTTTTCACAATTTTGTCTCTTGACTAGTTTTAGTGTCTTAGTCTCCAAATCAGCCCAAATTGATCTTGAATCTTCATAGAAGGTGTATGAAAGATATAATATCTTAATTATAATTTTCATGGATGTATTATGTCATTCCAATTAATTCTTCAAGTCTATATCAAATTTTGAATAAGATAGATGCTTTAACTAGCAATTTTGGGGCTCAAATCCCTCCCGGGTAATTGTGGGAATGGATTCTCAAATGTCCAAAAAATCACTCAAATTATCAAATTGAATAAGGGGATGTGTAGAATAAGTTATCATAGACTCATATTCAAAACAAATATAACTCCCATGCTTTTTATCACTTCCTTCAATCATATAAGCTCGATGAAAGAGCTGAGTGGTCTTTCCAAACACCAACTAGGATTGGAATATTTCACCCTCGAAATTGGCTTAATAAAGAAAACTAGTCATCCACTAGCTCTCACAATTCACAAATGGAAATTTAACAAATGAGAAAAATCCTCTTATCATGGCTGATCCATGTATTTTATAAAAAAAAATTGTCTTATAAGGTTTCAAATCCATACATAAACCAAAGCCAATTCGAATTGGTGTCCCGGCTCATGCTATGCCATGTGGCCTATCTCTTCACCTTCCCTCTTCTCCCAAATTTGAGTAGGACCCTCTTGGCCTTCTCCAACTCCCAAATTAGACCTCTAAGATGCTCTATTCAGTCCTGACATGTCAGTATGTCAGTATTTCATCCTTCAGATCTGACTTGTGTCATAACTATCATAGAATCTCCATCATTGGTATCATAGATGTTATAAATGTAAGGGGAATCTAGCCAAGTGTCCATGAAACTCCCATTTGGATCTTCCTCTCCCATGTAATTTATAATTCATCCCAAATTTGACCTATGAAGTATATGGACAATTATATTAACCTCCTAAGCTATCCCAAAACATTAGGCTTCCCATAGATTGGAAATTACAATAGGAGGATGCCATTTAACATAGGAATTCTAGCTTGAGTGGCCCCATAGTCTCCATGTGTCTCCATTATCCATAGCCATTTAATTTTTCTCTTATATTTATTTAATAATATAAATTATTGAATATTTATCCTCTTATAATGTCTAAACATCATTTATTAGCCCTCTTATTCCAAATCTCAAAGCTTCCACCCTCAACCTAGGAAACTAGTGATTTTGCTACTTGGCAATTATTTGACTTTTAGCATCTCTTTGAAAAATTTCTTGAATATGGAAAACGTGATTTTTCCATTGTGATCCAATTCAAAATTTTGGACATTAAAAATCCTCCGTTCCCAATATTGCTTGTCCTGAAGCAATTTCAAACATGGTTGTTGAAGAACCTACTTTCTGTATCATTCTTTGAAGTTGCCACTGAGCTTCCCACTTTGAGTCCTTGAAATTCCATGAATATTTCAGAGAGGAACCACCATTCCTATTGCTACAATACTATTATTAACATCACCTTCTTAATTAGGGAATCCATCTCCCATACTGCTTGTTTCCCAAATAATTTGAAATCAATAGGACTAAAAACTATCCGAGGGTCCCATTGCTTGCATTGCACTACAAGAAATCATGAAAGTGCTTATACCTCCTAGTGAGTAGACTACCATTTTCCAAGTACATACATGCTTCAAGTGACCAATCAAATCTACTCCAATGACATAGGTGAGTATCCCATGTCCTATAATGCTGATACAAAAGGAAGTGATATACATCAAAATATTCAGCCATGTATTCTTTCATCCAAGAAGTGAATGAAGAATATCCACTCAAATTTCAACCAAATAGTGAGCAACAGAAACAAAGAGACTTCAAATGACTCAAATAAGTCTCATTAATACACCCATTAATGTGTATATCATCATGAAATAATAGAGGATATCACTGCCAATAATAATGTTCCTCAATCATATCCCTCTTCACCCAAGTGTCTGATGAAGTTCCTCCAAGATCAAATGAACCAAGTGTTGAGCAAGAAAAACCATGAGTCTTCAAGTGACTCAAATGCATATCATAGGTGCATCCATGTAGATGTGCATCATCATAAAGTAACAAAGGATTCTCCTGCAAATGTAAATAATATGGTGCTCTAATAATTCCATCATCAAAAGGAGAAATATAATGTCCATGCTCTTCATGTGGTACCATAAAAAAGAAACCTTTCACCCATACTTCATTAGGATGACTGCTGCAAAATTTAGAAGTGTAGGATGTAGAAGAAAGAACCAACTCACCCAAATCATCAGTAAGTGCAAAATTGTCATAATGTGAAGCATCCATAGGGGTAGTATTATGCATCTCCTTCAAGAGTATGAAACATTTGTCATAGATTGGTTCCAATGTAGTGGAATCAAGATCTTCCTTAAAAACTGCATACCCTTCATCAAGATACAATTCAAGTTCCTCTTCCACCACATCAAGTGTTTGGATCTCTTGAAGTTCATATTCAAACACATCAAGTACATTCAAATTTCCAAATTTCTCATGATCCACCATGTCATGAGAATCCTCCAAACAATCTACCATTTGACAATCTGAAACATAGGAGGAACAACAAGTTGCCCATTTTGAATTGTGAGCTTATGAATAAATTCATTATTTTTCAAGTAGGATTCATCTAACCATTCACTAATCTCAATGAAATTTTTCTATCAAAAATAAAAGACATGAAATTACCTTTGATGTTGCACATTGCTCTTTGAATCTTCTCCATGTCAACAAGGAAGGATGGCTCCTCCAAGGAAGTAGCTCGCCAACAAGAATTTGATACCAATGCTTGAGTGTCATGGAGTATGCTAAGGGCCTCTTGGATATTTTTTTCATAAATATTTAAGGACCCTTCAAGAAAATGAGGATCTTGCAAATGAACCTCCTCATCTTCTTCCTTCTTGCTTGGACCAACTTCACGAAGCTCAAGTGGCGATGGGGAAGCTGATCTTGTTTCTTCTTCAACTGCTACAAGGTCTTCATTTTTCATGTTTAATGGAATTTTGGCTTAAAGAAACATTTTGAAATCTGATCTCTATGTCACAAACATAGATTTGTGAGCACCCATCATTAGGTACTCCTTCATAGGTCAAGCATCCATCAACAGATGCTCTTTGGTCCATGTCCATAGTAGAATTTGTTTCACAATGGTATTCAATAGTTTCAAGGTAGTCTTGTTTTTTCTCATATGATGGTTTCTCATCTTTTCCAAATTCATTTCAGAGTGAATTTATATCTTATTCATGTATTTCTTCTTCTACTTCACCTATTTCAGAACTAGGTGGTTCATGGGTCTCTTCCTTTTGCTCCTTCAAGCAAGATGATGCATTTTTGCCCTTGGTCTTCTTAAAATCAATATATTTTTCCCAACTTTGGATTGCCAAAAATTTGAATCCTTTCATAATATTCTTGTTCATGAATTCAAGGATAGGTTCCATGCTTTTTATTATCTCCTTACCATAATATGAGGTGCCCTTTTCATCCCTAGTCATAGTTTCCCCAAAAAAAATTCTTCTTCTCCTACTTTTTTCTTCCTCTTCAACAAAAGAACTTTTTGGTTTTAATGTATAATTGTGGCCCCTTGATTTTTTTACTAATAAATATCATACCACATCAGGTTCTAAGATCATGCTCTGATACCATTGTAATGTCCCCTTTTTGGAATTTCATTAAAATGCTCAATTTTCCAATTTTTTCACAATTTTGGCTCTTGACTAGTTTTAGTGTCTTTGTGTCTAAATCAGCCCAATTTCTCCCAAATATTCAAAGAAGGTGTATGAGTGATATAATATCTTAATTATAATGTTCAGGGATATATTATGTCCTTCCAATTACTTCTACAAGTCTATATCAAATTATAAATAAGATAGATGCTTTAACTAGCAATATTGGGGCTCAAATCCCTCCGAGAAAATTGTTGGAATGGCTTCCCAAATGTACAAAAAATCATTCAAATTCTAAAATTAAATAAGGGGATGTGTATAAGACATTATCAAAGACTCATATGCAGAACCAATCAAACTCCCATGCTTGTTATCACTTCCTTCAATCAGATATACAAAACTAGTTTTGGACCCTTGGCAAAATGAGACATAGTTTTCCCCAAATGCTATGAAATTTGACCCAATGGCCACAAATTATTAGTTAGAGGCCATGAAAATAATAATATACTTTAATTTCAGTTCATTCATTCATAAATTATCAATGGTGCATAGATATATTCTATTCCATCAAGATTGCAAGAGTTTACAATAAGGTATGGGGGGAATGCCACTGTTTCTTCCATATTGGACAATAATACATGAGATATCTTGGAATTTCGACCTGAGATATTTCTGAACTTATAATACAGAGAATTTACATCAGAATACAAAATACTGGAGCAATATAAGCTCCTTGAAAGAGATGAATAGGTCACCAAGTGCGTCTCACTCCATAGAGTTGAAATATGGTGAGAAAAATTGAGACGAATAGAAGAAAAAGTTTACATTAGGATGTCGATGAAATTCATGTAGCTTGCATCTACAAATAATAATCCATTAAATCTCCATGGAAGACATGAGTGGCCTTTTCCAACACCAACTAGGATGGGAATCTTTCACCCTCGAAATTGGCTTAAGCAAGAAAACTAGTCATCCACTAGCTCTCACAATTCACAAATGAAAATTTCACAAATGGGAAAGAGCTAATCCGTGTATTTAATAAACATTGTTGGTATTTTCAGGTTTTGAATCCATCCATAAACCAAAGCCAAGTCGAATTGGTGTGGCTTCTCATGCTATGCCATGTGCCCTATCTTTTCACCTTCCCTCTTCTCCTAAATTTGAGTAGGAGCCTCTTAGCCTTCTCCAACTCCCAAATTCGACCTCTAAGATTCTCTATGCAGTCTTGACATGTCAGTATGTCAGTATGTCAGCCTTCATATCTCACTTGTGTCATAACTGTCATAGAATCTCCATCATTGGTGTCATAGATATCATAAATGTAAGGGGAATCTATCCAAGTGTCCATGGAACTCGCATTTGGTTCTTCCTCTCCCATGTAAGCTACAATTCATCCCAAATTCGACCTATAAAGTATATGGACAAGTATATTAACCTCATAATCCATCCCAAAACATTAAACTTTGCATAGATTCAAAATTACAAGAGGAGGATGACATTTACCATAGGAATTCTAGCTTGAGTGGGCCCCATAGTCTTCATGTGTCTCCATTCTCCATAGCCATTTAATTTTCTCTTGTATTTATTTAATAAGATACATTATTAAATATTTATCATCTTATAATGTGTAAACATCATTTATTACCCCCCTTATTCCAAATCTCAAAGCTTCCACCCCCAACCTAGGAAACTAGTGATTTTCCTCCTTGGCAATTATTTGACTTTTAGCATTGCTTTGACAGCTTTCATGAATATGGAAAATGTGATTTGTCCATTGTGACCAAACTCAAAATTTGGGACATTATAGTGATTGCATTCACTATGACTACAAGGGAAACCAAATGGATTCCTCCTACTAGATCCATGTTTAAGATGGCCAATTGAACATAGATGACAACGAGGGATTGAAATAGTGAGGATAGAGCACCTAAAATTTATAAGCCTAATATATTATAAAAAAATTACAAGGTATTGTTATAGTATATTGGAAAAGTTCTTAAATTTAGAGAAAAACTCTTGAACATTTATTTCTCCAACAATATATAGTATATGTAATTTAAAATAATTTTGTTGAAATAAAAACTCCCTCATTGTAAGGACAAGGTAGAGGAGGTAGTGTATAATCATAACTAATTCACAATCATTATAATGCAAAAAAGTCTCCCATTTTTGGGAAAAAAGAATGTCAAATTATAATTATTGAAATAAACCCTTCCACATTACTAAGGGGATAAAGAAAATGAACATAATTTTGTTATGGTTATTACCTTACCTCTAATTACTAAGTGTAAAATTTTGATCTTTTTCTATATATCAATTTTAAAAAATAAAATACAGTTTAGTTATAATTGTATTTATTTATTATAAATTTGATAATTTGAAACATTTTAGAGTAGTTGAAATTTTGAAAAAAAAAATATAGTTAAAATTATTAATAATTAAATAAAATTATAATTAGAAAAATTATAATAATTTAATTGAATTTGAATTTGAAAATTACAATAATGATTTAAAAGAAAATCTTAGCTTCTAAAGTTAGATCAATTAGTTGGATATTATGTGACCAAGACCTAATATACTCAAAGTAGGGGCCTTTCTAGGTTAATGAGCTTACAAGCATTTAATTATATTGAAAAAAAAATTGAATTAAAATCTTATAAAATTTGAAAAATAACTATAACAATATAACAATTTACCAAAGAATAAAATTATTCAATTTTTTGTTTTCAATTTAAATATAATAATTTAAAATAAAATAAAAAAACCTGAAAACAAAATTTTCAATCACATTCAAATAAATACAAATTCTTATCATTTTTTAAATTCTTATCATTCTTTAAATTACTTTTGAGTATTTTTAAATATTATTTTGGATTTTCGATTTTAATAAACAAGGTTAAAGAGTATGATTATGTATAAATTCATGCTGATTAATATTTAAATAAGTTTAAATCAGTTTTAGTTAAGTAATGGTTAAAAAATTGTAATAATAACAAGAGTCTAACAATTATACAGTCAGGGATTATTTCATTTTGATTAATATTTAAATAAGGTTAAATAAGTTTTATTTAAGCAGTAGTTAAATATAGTAACTATCATAATTTTCTATTTTTTATCAAATAGAAATTGTTTTATGTTTATATTAATTAGTTTAATATTTCTAATTATAACAATTCGATAATTAGTTTAATATTTAACCTAATTTATTTATTCAAATCCTTTAACATAAAAAAACATTCATGAATAATAAAAAAACCAAATAACGCTGCATATGAAAAACTAATTTTTCCAAACTCACCTCCACAGATAATGGATAATCCCAAATGTAAGGAAAGGAAAGGATATTCCCAACAAACTGAACTCAACGACCAATCTATTACTACGTTTGAATAATGGTAATAATTATTCCCAACAAATTTATCTATTACTACGTTTGAATAATGGTAATAATAAGCGCAAACCTCTTCATTTTTCTTGACGGCAACAGGATTGATATTAGAGGTCCATCCATCATATCTGAAATAATATAGATTCATTCATAAATAATGGTAATAATTATACTACCAATCGTAGAGGATTAATGCGATTCATAATAAAACATAAGTACACTGCCCATACTGGAGAGAGATTAATAAATAATACCAATTATTAAATTAAATCCGTTGTAGCTCCAACCGGATTGACATCAACGAGATTAACAAATAATACCAATAATTAAATTAAATCCGTTGTAGCTGCAACCGGATTGACGTCAACGGACTGCGCGCTCGCCCACTCCCACTCCATATCGTATTGTATTATATTTTATACATAAATATTGAGTTAGACAACTCTATGAATTCAACCATTCCGAAGCATAACGGACTTATATTTAGG
>LPNX011144550.1:59660-83411 GCA_001517045.1 Pseudotsuga menziesii
TGTTTCAATGTATCATGAAATATGTTAATGTATGTATTTTTCTATTTTATTCTGTATACTGTCGAGTTTGTATGAGTGCAGTATGCTGATGTATGTATTTTTCTATTCTATTCTATGTACTGTGCAATTTGTATGAGTGAAATATGTTAATGTAGGTATTTTTTTTATTCTATACTATGTAGTGTGTAGTTTAGATAAGTTATTTGTTGAAATTGCAATTTATAAAATATCAATAACTAAGTTATACTTTGCACTCTTTTACCAATACCCAAACTCAATAACAACCCCATATTAAACCATGTTGTTAGTAGTGGAGCCTAAACAAGCACCTCGTGAAAAAACTAGATGACATGTGAGTGAATCGATAACCCAAGCAAATGAAGTCATATTACTAGTGTGAAGGCTAGTACCATCGATGAATCTGTCAACTAATCCTATGCAGCACTTGGTGAACATCTCAAACACAAGCACCTTCCATAGTTGCGTAGGAGACACATAAAAAAAGATAAAAATTTACAGTGATATATAAATATACAAGAAAAAACATATATGTTATATGTAGTAGTTCTTGATGTAGAGCCCATTTTTAGGCTTGGAAAGCTTTTCTCCATCTTAATCCACTAGTTCATAAGCACCCTTTTTTCAAAATTGCTTCCAAATTGATTCAAAATTGCCAGCCACATTGATTCAAAATTGCATGTACCAAAAGGTTCTTTGTCTTGGTCATAGACTAGCACAAGGTCATCTTCACATAAAACCTTAGGTTTAACAAACTTATCATATTGACTCTTCACCCATTGTCTATGTGCTTCGTTTGTTGTGAGGGCATCTCTAAGTTGTTCATCTAAGTGTTCCAAATGCAACAAATGGTTTTTTAAAGCTAAAGTCTCACTAAAATTTGTATAGATAGCTTTAATGATGGTATTTTGCATTCAATAGGTGTGACTTCTTCCAACCCATGAACAAGTTGGAAAGTTGAAAATCATGTTGTTGCATTCATGACAGTAGTTTGATATGCCTAAAGTGCACCATAAAGCATGATATTCCAATTAGATCTATGAGCATTAATTGTCTGTTGGAGAATTGTTTTCAAAGTTTTGTTAATGGAATCTACTTGAATGAAGATGAATGATCTTGTTTAAAAACAAACATAGTAGCCAATTCAGTCATCATTTTATTCTTTTGAAAATCTGCTTCAAGCAAGATCTAGAAGCTAATGAAATCTTCACAATTTAAGATATTCACAAACTATGCAGAAAAACATTAAAGGTGAGCAAATTAACACACATAAATGGTGCCAATAACTAAATTTTATATTAGTCCACCCACATTGATTCAAAATTGCATGTACCAAAAGGTTCTCTGTCTTGGTCATAAACTAGTACAAGGTCACCTTCACATAAAACCTTAGGTTTAACAAACTTATCATATTGACTCTTCACCCATTGTCTATGTGCTTCGTTTGTTGTGAGGGCATCTCTAAGTTGTTCATCTAAGTGTTACAAATTCAACAAATGTTCTTTTAAAGCTAAAGTCTCACCTGAAAGTTGTATAGATAGCTTTAATGATGGTATTTTGCATTCAATAGGTGTGACTTCTTCCAACCCATGAACAAGTTGGAAAGTTGAAAATCCTGTTGTTGTTGTTGTTGTTGTAGTCATGACAGTAGTTTGATATGCCTAAAGTGCACCATAAAGTATGATATTCCGATTAGATCTATGAGCATTAATTGTCTGTTGGAGAATGGTTTTCAAAGTTTTGTTAACGGACTCTACTTGAATGAAGATGAATGATCTTGTTTAAAACTAAGAATAGTAGCTTCTTTTGAAAATCTACTTCAAGCAAGATATAGAAGCTAATGAAATCTTCACAATTTAAGATATTCACAAACTATGCAGAAAAACATTAAAGGTGAGCAAATTAACACACATAGATGGTGCCAATAACTAAAGTTTATATTAGTGTACAACTTGCAAATATGTGTGGTATATATTTATAATACAATGGGAGAAAATTGTTAGCCTTAGGAGGCAAATTTTTGACATATAGTTATGTTGGGCCTCAAACCCCCCTAGGTTAACCAATTAAATCCCAAACCACTTCGGAACGGTCATGAATGACCATGTGAATTTAGGGTCAGCACGGTATGACATAACTGAGGGTACTATAAGCATGGTGAAGTGTATGGGTGAGTGGGAGTGTCTCTAAAAAGCATTTAATGGTCCAAAATGGACAAAAACCACCAAAATACATGCATGGACTCCTCTTGTCAAACTTTGTTCCCTCTTTTAAGGAGTAGGAGCACCCCAATGACTTAAATTTCATAAATTATGATGATCATTCTCTTAGTTGACCAAAACTAGGGTGCTTGGTTGCATTAATGATTTGAAAACCCCCATATAACCCTCATATACCTTGGTAGACTAGCATAACCAAGGTTTGGACCATATGAAATAAGTACAAGACAAATAAAAATGTGTCCTAAGTGTATGTGACCATCGTACTAGGTGATATGATTCTATAACACTTCCCCTTAATCCTAACTTAGTGTAACAACATAAAAAATTGAGGCATTTTCAACTAAGGCTCAAGTCACCTCATACAAAAAATTTATTTGTGCATGTAAAATGAGGAAAGAGGAAAAACCTCATGGGGAAAATCCTCCTTCGAGAATGGACATGACACAGAGATTATCGAAAGGTCTTCTCCTTCACTTGAATGAGATGAAAGAACATCTTCTTAGTGATGGACTCAGTGAAGATGTTGTGGATGCCAAGATCGTGCATCGATGCATCAATGTGTTGTAGACAAAGCACATATGGAGAGGCCCCATGAAGGTCATCATTTGATGATGGAGGAGCATCATAAGAATTATTTTTGGTGCAACCATACTCTGATCTGGAAACATAATCAATAATGGAAGGATATCTCTCCAAACTCCTTCCCAAAGGTCATCAAAAGACTCAACAAAACTAATTTCATGTGTAGCTTCCATATCATGAATTAAACCATGATTATTCTTCCCAATTTGATGAAGCACCTTCATAACTCTGTAACAAAGCTCATGAAGATCTGAAATATGAAAATATAATTCATATACATAAAAAATTCATAGTTATAGTGTCTTCATGAGAAAATTGGTCCATAGTGGGAAAATAATTGGTAACTAGATCACACTGATAGTTGAACGAACTTAGATCATGAATAATTGAAATTTGAACCATCCAAAAACCATATCTGGTTGGAGGGTTACGAGTCAACTACAATTTAAAGAGATAAATAATAATATTATATTAGATGATGAATATTACAAATATGTCTTGGCCTTAAATATGGCTTGGACACTTGATGATGAGGAGATGCCTCCTTCCATAATAAATTATCTAACCTAACTGTAATTTATTTAATTATTCAATTATTATCTTATCTTATGTTTGTTACATTGCCACTCTCTTTAACGGATATTTTTCTTCAAAGATTGAGTATTTCCTAATGTCATCCTTCATTATGAATCAATTTCGGTATTAGAATGAGATGAGATTTCTGTAGAGACTTGTACCTTTTCTCCATTGCTGATTGTGCATTGTATTGTCTCATTGTCCCTATATTTATGGCCTAGGGTACAGTCATCACTGCATTGACGACATATGCTTTTCTTCTTTTTTCTATTATCAAAGTAATCATTAAATGACTTTGATATATTTTCCATTTCGTAGGCATATGCTTTAGGTTGTGCCACTGATGGTCAGGTGACCAAGTATCTACAGAGGACATGCATTGTGTCTCTTTTTCTTGTTGATAATGGTTATCTCGACTCTTGTTTTTATCCCTTCCAATTTGAGTTATGTGGATTTTTCTTTATGTCTTGCTACTTCTACGTTAGGTATGTCATGTAACTTTAAATCTTGTTGGAGGTATGGTTTAATACCTCCTAAATAGGTTTCAAGTCTTTGCGAAAACCCAAATACTCGTGTCGATAAGGATTCCCACTAATGTGTGAATTCCTCAATGCTTCCAACTTGTTGTAATCTCGTAAGTTTACTAAAAAATTCATCTTCTTTGGTTCCTTGAAACCTATAAAAAATCATTTTTGAACAAGTTCCAAGTGTAGGTAAAATTATCTCTCCTCCACCATAAGTACAAATTACAGGAGTACCCTTCAATATGCATTGACGCATATTTCACCTTCTCCTCATCAGATTGAATATTGTAAATGTCGAAGTATTCTTCTGCTTTGTTTATCCAAGCAACGCATTGGTCTTCACTCCCATTGTATTTCGACAATTCTATTTTTGCTTTAGGTGGGTACACTATGTAAGGACAATATTGATTTCCTTTTGGCTTACAGTTTGATGGTGGCTCGGAACTACTATATGACACAAGTGATATATTTGAACTGCTTCATTGTTGGCGGTGATTTTTAGCCTTTTTATTCTTTATTATCTTACTCATAGCATCTATTTTGTTGTTTAATCGTACCTCCAAATTTGGCAGTACGTTTGTTTATATCTCTTGCTTAAGCATCGCATTGTTAATCTTGATTTCTTTTTGCAATTCTTCTTGATTCTTGGCAAATGCTTCCTATGTGGAAATATGAATTGATGCCTCTAGCATGTCTAGACTGCTGACTTGGTATGTCTTGGGAATTAGTCTTTGTAACACCTTGATTAATGTATTATGGTTCTACATGATGGTGATCATGTTCCGTGTTAAGGTGTTTATGTTTTGAGTGATGGTACTCATTTTGTCATCCAAGTAATTTTTTTTTCATCCACAATGTAAAATTTTTCACCCAGCATTCTTTCTAGTACTAGAATAAGCTCATCTTTGAGTATTGCATTGTTATTTTGCATGTCTTCCTTCAATATTTCTTTGTTAGCGACAAGGGACTTGATGTCCTTCTCATTTTTTTCGATTTTCTCTTTCAGTTCCACCATGGTCTTGGACCTTATATGCGGAGGTGTGTATTTCAATGCTATTTTGGCTTTTGAGGTGAAATTTTGAATAATAATAAATAGTAATTAACCAATTAATTAATTAATAATTATATAATATAATTATTTTTCAAATCTTATAATAATAATATATAAGATTTTATTTTTATTTTTATTTTTTATTTTTATTTTATTTAAATATACTATTAATATATTGTATTATAATATAATACAATATATTGTTTATTTTTTGTTGCAGATTTAGGTTAGCGTAGAGATAATGGAGCGGATAGTGGAAAGGAAGGCTAGTGAGGGATGGGAATGGGGTGCGTGAAGCAGTAGATGGGAAGGTGTAAGGAGGACAACGAGTGGAGCAGGATGATGGAAAGGGGATGAGGTGATGACCAAGGAGATATGAGGTTGGAGGCTGTTGGGAGCTGGCTGGTGAGAAAGTGGTGTGTGGAAGTAGGTGGATGCACACAGATGATGGGAAGGTGGATGGAGAGTGACGGGGGGGTTGGAGGGAGGCAGCGGGGAGATGAAGAGGATGTGGCTGTGGTGTGGAATGTGGGAAGTGGGGGGACGAAGGAGTGGCGAAGAGTGGAAGTGAAAAAGACAAAGGAGCAGGGATGATACAAGGTGGAGAGTGGTGGAGTGCAGAAGAGATGGGACTAGGTGGCAACTAAAAGGTGAAGGGTGTGAGAGTTGAGGGAATAAAAAAAAATGGAAAGAATGGAAGAGGAATGAAGGAGTGGATGCGCTCATGGAATAGCATGCATGGGAGAAATGGAGGATTAGAGGAGTAGATGGGAGGTGGAAGAGCATGGAGAAGTGAGCGCAGAGGAAAGAGAGGAGGAGGTAGGTGCAACAGAGGGGGGAAACTAGCGGCATGAGCGTGGATATACAAGAGGGAAGATGAGCTGAATCCGGGCTCAACAATGTAGGGGTAAAAATAAGAGGTGATAACCATTATCGACAAGAAAAAGAGACACAATGTACGTATTGTGTAGATACTTAGTCATCTAGCCATCAATTCCACAAACCTCAGTCATATGCCTATGAAATGGAAAATAGATCAAATGCATTTAACGATTACTCTCATGGTAGAAAAAAGAATAAAACATATGTCGTCGATGCGGTGATGACTGGACCCTAGGACATAAATGTAGGAACAATAAGACAGTACAGTGGAAATCACTAATGGAGAGTAAGTGCAAGTTTTTGCACCAAAAAGGAGGAGGTAGGTGCAACAGAGGGGGGCGAGTAGTGGAAAGAGCATGGAGATGCAAGAGGCAATATGATTTGAATTCTTGTTGCATTCAAAGGAGAGAATACACTCTAATACAACTTGGAGCAATCGTATCTAGTTGGTCAGTTAATAGTCGAATCCAACTTTAATGTTGAATGATAAATAAGAATATTATATTTGATTATGAATATTACAATAATGTCTTGGCCTTAAATATGTCTTGGACACTTGATGATGAGGAGACGCCTCCTTCCATAATAACTTAATTAACTTAACTATAATTTAATTAATTATTCAATTATTATCTTAGTTTGTGTTCGTTAGAAACCATAGGTTGTGAGATGAGGTCCATAAATATGGAACGAAATTCCCATGAAGGCCAATGAAATGGTTTCGTAATCAATGAATTATATGAAAGACATGAAAACAACATACATAAGTGACATAGTATTGGAAACAATGCAATTTTGAGATTTTCCAACTAGCAAACTTGACGGTGATTGAGTATTTTGGGCATCAAATTGTAAGTGAAATGAGTTTATGAATTTCATAATGTACATACCATCTTGCATATCACCTTCAAAATTACAATTGGAAGGATCTGAATGGAGTGGGAAAGAGCTTTCAGAAGACAAGTCAAAAATAGTGAAAATGAGTAGCTCTTGGAGAAAACTTTGGTGAACTATTTGGGGTTTCTTCCAAGGATGAGATGGAGGTTTTAGATTCCGATATATATATACTCTAAATAAAAAAATATATATATCTAAAACATAGATATGATAAAAATGTCTCTACCTCGAACCCAAATCATACAAGGGCTTACCATCTTCTTTCTCCAAGGAGAGCTTCCACTCCTCTATTCTTGCAAAATCTGAAACATTAGTATTGTTGTATTCAAGGATCTTGGTCCCAATGTCCATATTCCTTTTGAATCAATATTTTTCATGATGTGAACCATTGCAATAATCACATTTGGGCTTCTCTCTCTTACTCTTCATCCTCTTGGCTTTCAAATCCTCATTAGTTGAACTTGAACTTTCCTAATCTAAATGCGTCTTCTCCTTCATGTTAAATTTTCATATGATTAGCTAAGACATCAGTATTTCATTTCATTTTTATAACAAAATCATATAAACAGGATCACTGAAAGAAACAACATCACAAGAACAACACAAATTTATCTTGGGAAAAACCCATCAAAATCCTGATCCAGCTCTCTAAACTTCGATTTTCATGACGAGAGAAATCCTATGCGAGGCTCACTAAAAAATTCTTCTTCTACAAGAAGCCCTAATTTCTTTCGGGGAGAGAGAGTGGGCTATTTTTCATTGTGAAAGGTGTCATGTTTAGGTTAGCTCTGATACCATGTTAAATTTTCATATGCTTAGCTAAGACATCAGTATTTCATTTCATTTTTATAACAAAAGCATACAAACGGGATCACTGAAAGAAACAACATCACAAGAACAACACAAATTTATCCTGGGAAAACCCTAAAGGGAAAAACCCAGCAAAAGCTTCCTTAATATAGATTCCCCAAAAAGGTAAAAGATAAAACTAGCAAGGAGATCAAAGCCTGATCCTCCTCCTTCTCCTGCTACTCTTCTCTTCTCCACTAATGCGCTATGCAAGTGAGAGTGTGTGTCTTAAATGAGGAGCACCAGACCTCTATTTATATTCATCCGTTTACTTTAACTAACTCATTCGACATGTAGGCTTGAGTTAAATCATGTAGGCTTGAGTTACACATGTAGGCTCAAGTAACCACACTGGGGTGCTAATGACCCACCTTTACAATTAGAGGGGACTACCTCATGACTGTTATTAGTTCTTCCAATTAGAAGCATCTAGGTACAAATTAATACAAGTGGTTCTCCCGATAGGACCATCAGGGACCACAAAAGATACAAATAGAATATTCTTCAAAGTTACAATGCTTCTCTGATCGAAAGATCAGAAGTTGCTGATGATGATGTTCTCTGATCGAAAGATCAGAATATGAGGACGATGATGTTTTCTGATCGGAAGATCAGAAGTTGCTTATGATTATGATGATGCTGCTAATGATGATGTTTTCTAATCGAAAGATCAGAATGCGATGATGATGATAATGTTTATGATCGAAAGATCAGAATGTGATGATGATGAGATCTTGATGATGATGATGTCGTATTATCAAAGTATGATGATGATGACGTACTGATTGAAAGATCACAGTATGATGATGACGATATTTTGATGATGATGATGTTTATGATCGAAAGATCAGAATGTGATGATGATGAGATCTTGATGATGATGATGTCGTATTATCAAAGTATGATGATGATGACGTACTGATTGAAAGATCAGGATATGATGATGATTTGATGTTAGAGTACAATGATGTTCGGTTGATGATGTTTCTGATTGAAAGATCAAAGGCTGATGATAATGATGATTCTGATTGAAAGATCACAGTATGATGATGACGATATTTTGATGATGATGATGTTGATGTTTTGATGATGTTTTCATGATGATCTTTCTGATCGAAAGATCAGAGTATGATGATGATGTTGTTGCTGATCGAAAGGCCAAAGTGTTGAAGGAGTTGTTGCTAATTGAAAGGGCAAAGTGTTGAAGAAGATGTTGTTGATCGAAAGGTCAAAGTGTTGAAGATGATGTTGCTAATCGAAAGGTCAAAGTGCAAAAGATGATGTTACTAATCGAAAGGTCAAAGTGCTGAAGATGATGTTGCTGATCGAAAGGTCAAAGTGCTGAAGATGTTGCTGCTAATTGAAGAATAAAGATGCTGAAGATGTTGCTGATCGAAGCAGTCAAAGTACTGATGATGCTGAAGACTAAAGATTGAAGATGAAGACTACATGATGTTGAAAAGATTCCAATGATTTATAGATGTATCAACCTGATGATGTTGATGATGCCCTCTATCTCTCTCCTATCATTGTTGTTGTTGATGTTGTTATAGAATACCCTTCTTGTTAAGGGGGAGTGTTGAAATATTGTAACTTCAAATAATGTTCTATATGTATCTTTTGTGGTCCCCGATGGTCCTACCGGGAGAAACACTTGTATTACTTTGTACCCTCATGGTTCTAATCAGAAGAAATAATAATATTCATGAGGTAGTCCCCTCTAATTTTAAAGGTGGGTCACTAGCACCCCAGTGTGGTTACCTGATCCTACATGTGTAACTCGAGCCTACATGTAGGCTTAAGTAACCACACTGGGGTGCTAATGACACACCTTTACAATTATATGGGACTACCTCATGAATCTTATTAGTTATTCTGATTAGAAGCATCGGGGTAAAAATTAATACAAGTGGTTCTCCCAGTAGGACCATCGGGGACCATAAAAGATACATATAGAATATTCTTCGAAGTTACAATATTTCAACACTTCACTCTTTGTTGCTTTGAATCCTTGGATTTATTCTTTCCTTTTTGTTTATTTGACACACCTAGAAAAAGGGATTGATCGTTGGTAGATGTGATGATGCCCATTTGCACTAACTTGTCTTGTCTCTGAGTTAAAGAATCCATGGAGTCTTCTAGTGGAGGCATTATCCAATTTCAAAGCATGATATTTCCTGAATGGAATGTTGAGACAAACATAGAATACTAAGTCCCTAGCTTCAAAAGAATAGACAAGATCGGCTGCTTATATTTCTTCTCAATGCCACATTGTTCAGTTGAAGCACCAATGATTTGAACTTTGTGAAAAAATCCTCGGTCGTCTTAAAGTGAGTTGGGATCAATGAGATCAACTCATTTTCAAGTTGGTGACAAATCACCTCATCGGTATTCAAAAAAAGCAACTCAATATTGAGCCATACTTAGTTGGGTATTATCATACTGTCTACATGGAAAATAATATCCCTCGAAATGCTGAGACAAGGCATCATGAATGGTTCATCAAGTGTGTTGAAGTACTGAATTTTTCCATATCAGAGTTGGGCTTGGTATCAATTCCCATTCTGACTTTGTAGAGGCCTTTCGACCTTATGTGGATCACCATTTCATCCTTATATTTGAAATATTTGAATGGGGTAATCAATACATGAGTATTCTCCCTTCTTGCTTACGTACTAGGTGACAAAAACACTAGATGTACCTACAATCTAAACACTTGATTTGTTTTGGAAAATAACCCAGATAGCAACTCAAACACTCTAGATTTCATTTTCAACTTCAAATATCTCTGATACGATGTGAAAATATGATTCACAATATTATATAGAACAATATATAGAAGCTAAGGAAATATTCACTATTCAATATATTCACAAACTATGCAATAAAATAGTAAAATTGAAGAAATTAGCACACATAGATGGTGCCGATAACTAAAGTTTCTATTAGTGTAGAAATTTTAAATATGTGCGGTACATATTTATAATACAATGGGATAAAATTGTTATCCTTAGGAGGAAAAGTGGTGCCATATATGTGGCAGGCTTATATTGGACCTCAAATTCCCCTAGATTGACCAAGGAGCTCCCAGACCATGTCAAATGGTCACAAATGGCTATGTGAACATGGGTAAAGCATACTAGGACATACATTCGGGTAGTATAGGTTTGGTGGAGTGCATGGGTGAGTGGAAGTGGCTCTAGGAAACATTTAATGGTCCAAAAAGGAAAAAAAACCCACCCAAATATATGCATAGGAGACTCTGGTCAAACCAGTTTCATGCTTAAAAAAGTAGGAGCACCACAAGGACCTAAATTTAGTAAATGAGGGATAGCATGCTCTTAGTTTACCAAAATTAGGGCACTTGGGTGCATTTGCAAGTCCAAAACCCCCATATATGTTGCTAGACCAACATAGCCAAGGTCTGGACCATATGACATAAGTACAAGAAAAATGAAAATGTGTCCTAGGTGTATGTGACCATGGTACTAGGTGGTATGATGTTCTAACAATTCTCAAAGTGAATTCCATGGTAGTTGACAATCTACTTCAGGATACTTGACCTATCTATGATACGATTAAATACAAAATAGGTTGTAGTTTCACCATCCTCTTTCACAATAGGCTTTTCCTCCAACCACATAGTAAAGTAGTCAATGAAAACAATACTATGTTTATTCCACCTAGCAGAAACTAGGTTGCATGTCATAAATTATACCTCCTTCTTAGTAAAGGGTCCTACCACAATAATGGCAAAAATAGGAGCTCAATGTGACCACATTTGTTTTATGAAAAAACTTACAAGTATGGAAACGCTTAACAACCTCCACACAATATTTAAATATTATAGGAAACAAATAATCGTCATGCAAAGTATTCTAAGTTGTTTCCAACCCAAATAAATGACCCCCACATGCTCCAGTACATGAATCATTCAAAACAGAATCACCTTCTTCATGAGTCAGGAAACGACACAAGATTGGATCTACTCCTTGTCTATAGAGAATGTCACCAATAATGAGCTTGTTTTTAACATTAAACCATAAATTCCTCCATTATTCTCATGAAGAGGTTGTTGGAAACTTCAATGTTTTGAGATATATCAAGATGTTTCCATGCCAAGGATCTGAGGTATAAATCAAGAAGACATATCCATAAAGGAATGTGTCATCTTCTATATTATAACTCTCGTCACTCGGGAACTTAGAAATAAGCTTTGTGAATACCAAATAATTCTTAGACTTAGAAGATTGAAAATAAAGGTAAAAATATTGGAGTGTCACGATCCATTTGTTAAATTTTCCCTCAATTATAGGTCGGTTTAAAATGTATTGAAATGGATTTACATCCACAATGACATTGGTTATTTGAAGTAAAATGTAGTGACACAACATATGAACAACATAAACAACTACTAGTGCCAATTTCTCCACTTCAGAGTACTGAATTTTAGGTCATATGAGGGCTCAACTGAGGTAGTAGATGACGTGCTCCTTGAGATGAACATCTTCGTGAATTAACACTATGCCAATTGCAGAATCAAACACGACCAAATATAACATAAAATATTTAGTGCAATTTGTTGGGATCAACAAATGTCTAATAATAGTGCTTTTGTAAGGGAATCAAACGATTGTGGTGCAACCTCATATCATCAAAATGGGGTATCTTTTTTAGTAGGCACATGAAACACTAATTTATTTTAGCATAGTTATCTATAAACTGCTTGAGAAAAATGGAATTTCCTTGTAAACTCTGAAGTTGTCTAATTGTAGGAGGAGGAGGTAGATTTATAATCTCTTTTACTTTGCGTGGGTCAACCATAATCCCCTTGTTCAACACTATAAATCCTAATAACCATCACGACTCGACATAAAAGACACAGTTGTGGGGATTCAAAAAAATCTTATAGTGTATACATCATTCAAACACTAATTGTAAATTGGATGGATGGTCCCTTCTCTTGCAAGATTGTGAAGGGAGGTCATCTAGATAAGGTTCGACTATGTGTTTGATATCATGAAAAGAGAAATGCATGGATCATTGGAAGGTGGATATAGAATTTTCAAACCAAAGGGAATATTCCTATATGTAAAGGTACCCCAGGGATAGCTGAAAGGAGTATTGTGATGATATTCGGGATTGATTTGAATATATTTATACCCTGAAAATCCATCCATAAAGGAAAAAATTTCACTGCTTGCACAATAGTCTATTATTTGATTAATGAGAGTCGTGGGGTAGTTATATTTCGGACATGATTTATTAAAATCCGTAAAATCATTGAATACATGAATAGTCCCTTTATTTTTATCGACTGAAATAGGGTTAGCCTACCCATTTCATCATCGAAATAGGGTAGATGAAACCTGCGTTTAGGAGGTTCTCAACTTGAACTTTAACAATTGTTGGCTTCCTTGGATTGATGAATTTATTTTTTTTCAAACAGGTTTAATGTTAGGATATCTATTTATTTCATGTTAAAAAATGGATGGGTTGATACCTAAAATCTCCTCATATGACTAGGAAAATATGTCATAGAATTCCTTAAAAATGTCGGTATAAATGGCAATCTCTTCAGCTAAAAAGTTTGCTCCAAGGGTTAATGGGATGATTTATATTCAATGCAAAGTCTCAGGTGGAACTCTTGTTTCTCTATCATATTCACGTGTGGAAGAAAATAGGACTTATGGTTCCTATCTTCCCAAGGTTTATCGATTCCTACCATAGCTTGTAGAATGGAATAATATGAAGGTAAAATTATGTCTAAACAATTAGAATAATATGTAGAGTTCACATGCCATGTAGACAAGTAATCTACATCTTACTCCTCCTAGATAGAAAGAGTCACAATGGGATCTATAAAAGCATCGTAAATAGCTTAATAAGAAACTTTCGTTGCGGATGAGGGTACTTTTAGTTCAAATTGCATGGGCAAAATACATGAATCATTCTTATTTAAAATTGAATAAAAATCCCCATATGTATTCCCCAAACCAGTTGATCCGATATAATTTACAGTAGCAAGGAGATGAAAATTACCCATAATTAAAGGATACATTCCTACTCCTAAAATCTCATTCATTGAACAAGCCCAATCAATCATCTAGATATTTGATTATGATGTATCTACATGAAGTTTTTTGGGTAAATGACAATTGATCAATTTTAACCATCTTTCCTTTAGGAGGAAACACGAGTACCTAAAAATGCATGATGGGAAGTAACACATAACATAAGTCCAATTCCTACCCAAAAGAAGATTATAATAAAAATGAGCATCTACCACTTCAACCTCAACTGAAACTGCTTTCCTTTTCAATTCAATATCGAAATAAGGTAGAATATTGTGAGTATGGAAAGACCTACCATTGAAAGAACTGAGTAAGTTTATTGGTGGAACCAAATTAGGGGACCCTAAATCTCTCCAATAGGATATGGCCATTACAAAAGCATATGCACCTTTATCAACGACCATTCCTCCAATGGTTTAAGTCCCATGGAATACTTTCATATGGAAATCTACAGGATATGAGAAGCATGGTTTGACATCGAACATATCAAACTTAGATACTAGGGTTTTATATTAAAGACTACATATTGTAGTTAGAAGCGTAGTTCATTTTGGGGGAAAATTTTGTAGCACTTGTAAGGTATAATCCCATGCATTATGGTTGTGTGATGCACTTTTAAAAACACCTTCTGGTATTTTAGGCATAAGCTCGACCAAATTTTCAATGGAGAGAGGGGTCGATGTCTGAGAAATCTCTTTCTCTTTTTATGATGCCTCCAAGTCATAATTCTCTTCTCTATTTTTTAGCAGGGTGTGTGATCAAACCATGTTTATATAGGATTGATGAGATGAAGAGGAACCTTCAGTTCCCCCAGTGGTATTAGATCCACCGGAAGCTACATTTTGTCCCTTTGGAAATGGATCCTTGAGGAAGATGGGGTGTTGCTGTTTAAACAAATTATGGGTTTGTTCCATAAGGGGGAAATAGTAACTGAAGAGATATTCTCGACAAATCTTGAAATGGAATTTCACCTTTTTATTTTCTTTCTTACCCCCCTTGGCGTCATTTATGGGATTAAATTTGTTCTTCTATCTTCTCCCTTGTTTCCTCTATTCTTATTCTCACTCAATTGCTAAGTATACGTTTGTATATATTGCATGTTATTTGCATCATTTGATTTAGGGGAAAGTACGGAAATAGTATTTTCCTCAACTACAAATTGATTCACAAATAATTCATGTATTTATTTAGACAAAGACTCTACAGTAGTTGTCTCAATTGAACCTATGATGCCATAGGCATGTGGTCTAGGTTTTAGTTTCATAGGGTTAGTATTCTATCTTCTTGAATCCATTATAATCTCATACATAATACTAGATTGAGCATAGATCATATAAAATTGTTGTGCTCTAACTATGGATTCCTCTTTGTTAGTCACTCGCGAAGTAGAAACATATTTTAAGATGTAAGGTAGAAGTTATTTCAACAACCACTCTAATAATAATTTAGGAGGTATATTATCATTAATCAACCTCTTTCATCACTACCACTGCTGAGTGTGATCAAATATGTGTGTGGATTTATCTTTTCTTAAGGTGGAAAAAATATTTATGTTAACATCATACAAAACAAGGAGATGGAAGTGATTAAGAAATACCATCACTAAATCATAAAAACTATTAGAAGTGGAAGATGGAAGTTGATGGTCTAAATGTTTCTTGATATTAGATAGATGTTTCTCAATGTACATTTTTGATATCTAACAGTTAAACTAATAGTTATCCAATATAAGTCACATTAGAGTTGATGTTAATCTAATAGTTCTAGAATCATTGGAGTTAAGCTAATAGTTGTATCTAATAATCAAATAGTTGAAGATAATTTTTAATTTTTAGAACTATCACTAATTGTACTTATCACATGTTAATTAACATATTTCTTATTTTTTTGAAATTATTAATTATTTAGTGATTAGAGTTGAAGTAAAGTTAATAGTTGTAAAATCATTGGAGTTAAGCTAATAGTTGTACCTAATAGTTAAGTTAATAGTAATCCAATATAAGTGTGATTAGAGTTGAAGTTAAGTTAATAGTTATAGAATCATTGGAGTTAAAAGCTAATAGTTATCCAATATAGCTTTCATTAGAGCTGAAGTTAAGCTTATAGTTTTATCTAATAGTTAAGCTAATAGTTATCCAATATAACTCTCATTAGAGTTGAATTTAAGCTAATAGTTGTATCTAATAATTGAATAGCTGAAGATTATTTTTAATTTTTAGAGCTATGATTAATTGTACTTATTACATGTTAATTAAGATATTATATATTTTTTACGATTATGATAGATAGTAGAAAGAAGGCTCTACAACTTGATGCACGGTTGGGGGGCTTGGTCACCAAGGCAGAAGGACTTATGGAGAACCAGAAACGGAAGAGCAGCTCTGTAGATCAGCCCACGATGGTTCCTGGTCCTCCCCATGGGGAGAGGGACTGTGGGAGGAACACGCCCTCAGAGGAGGGGTCCACAATTCCCACTCTGATCTCGGACATGCAAACTGATAATGGAAAAGGACTAGCGATGGCAACTAACTTTCTCATAGATGGGGAAGGTTCTAGTGGGATCAACAAAGAGGAAAAGACAAAATAGGAAACAACGAAGACATGAATTTGCATCCCAAAATCTAAGACAGTGCGAAAGCTTCAAATTAAATCACAAAGAATCAGGTAATAGATTGAGTACATGAAATACCACTCCATCATAGCCAAGTTTGTTGGGATCTGGCCCATAGAAAAGAACCTGTTCTGGTGGATTAATAATACATGGAAACCCCAAGGGCACTATGACCTTCAGCTGGGAGCAAAAGGATTCTTCATAGTCATCTTCTTTAATGAAGAAGATAGAACTTGAATTTTTGAGAATGGTCCATATTTCTATAATTCGACGGGACTCTTCCTAAGGCTATGGAAAGAGAGATTCAACCCTCATAAAGAAAACCTCACAATTTCCCCAGTATTGATAAGAATGTACTCTCTCCCAATAGAGTAATGGAAGGAATAAATTATGATGGATATAAGAAATACACTGGGAAACTTCATCAAAGTCTCATAGAAAACCCGATAGCAGAAGTATATCTCTTATGCCTTAATTTGTATCTACCTCAAGATTTCTAGAGATCTACTAGACGAAATTGAGTTATCCTGGGAGGATGAAGAATGGTTCCATGCAATAGAATACAAATAGTTCCTGTTCAGATGCAGAAGATTCCATGATCATGGACACCTATTCTAGGTGTAACACCCCAATTTCGACCCCGTTTGCATGATGTATATATTGTAATTAATCGTGCTGAGGAGCTCAAGGAAAAAGCCCCACCATCGATTTGGTTGTGTATGTTTCGGCAATAGAGGTAGTTACCGATGGTATCTTGTGCTATTTGGCACATTATAATTCGTCATCATGTAAATACGCACATCAATTAAAACTAAAACCACAACCAGCTATGGCAGTGCAACTTTGAATGAAAAAGGCATGGTTCCAAAGGATAAGGGGTGGGGGATGTCAAACCTTGGTTATGGGGGAAAAACCCATGTTTTACCACCTTGTTGATTCTACCACCTTTCTTGTCTCATCCAACCTCTTCCAACCTCTTTAATGTTTTGTTGGGTAGCTGAGGAGTTATGGCTGAGTTGTTGAGGGTAGTTATTGTAGGAGGAAACACGGGTAAGGAGGAAGCAACTCCATTCTTTCCTATTCCTCCATCTTCCCCATGATGCCATTCTTCCCTGTCCATTCACTCTCATGCAGAAGTCGGTTCATCTCCTCATGCACCTGACATTCACCTCCACCACCATCTTCTTCGTGGTCTATTTTTCCTGCTCGCGCGCAGGGTCATGGTCTATTCATGCTCACATGCAGGGACTCTACGTTGGTTTTGCTCATGTTGGGAGCAAGAGAAATCGTGGCTGTCGCTTGGGATTCTCGGGTGTAGGAGCTATTTTGCACTCAAGGACTGTGTGTAATTTTCCTTATTGATTTGCAGTCATGCATTTGTTTTCCTCTGTGTGTTGCGGTTTGGTGCAAGTTGCACTCACACAAAGACTATTTGAGGTCGTTTTCCCATGTTGTGAGTCGTGCTCACTGATTACGTTTGGGACTGTTGCCTTTCCCGTGTTTCGTTGACTATGAGTTGTGTTTTCTCACGTGGCTGCTGTTGGTAATGGCATGACTGTTGGCTTCTCCCTTGTTTTGTGGACTGTGTAATGTTGCCATCATCCATTGTGAATTGGGCTGCTGATATACCCTAGTTTGGGTGTTGTTGCTGAGTTGTTTTGGCCACATTAGGGCCAAGAATAACTCTGTGTTGTCTAGTGGACTAGATCTGTGCTCATCTTTTGTTTGGGATTATCCTTGGTTGCCTTTACCTTCTTCACAGGTCTATGAAGGGATTGTTTTGTTGCGTGCAAGCAGTGGTTGGTCTTCGGACTATGTTGGCTTGGCCAGTTGTTGATGGCCGGATAAACCCAGCGGTGTTGGTTTGGATGATTGTGTCCCTCGGCTATGTGTAAGCCTGCGTTGACCCTTATCCTTGAGGAATCATGCCCAGCTCAGGGGTGGCAGCGTTGCTGAGAGATTGATGAGCACGCTGTCCTATGGTTGGGTGGAACGTTGCAGCGACATAGCTGGTTGCGGGTGAATTCTCCATCAAAGATTAGTGCTACCGCTATCCCATCTCTGCAAATTATATCTATTGGTTTACGAATTAGGATGAACATGTGAATGCTGGATTATATGTGTGTTGCTTCCGCTGATTATTGAGTAACTCTGTATGATTGAATAATTATGCATCTATGCATCCTATTATGGATCATGTTAAGTTTTTTATTTTTAGCATTGATGATTTGAACATGTTCATGGGGTTGTTTGCCCATATGCTTGGTGTTGGTTGTGTCCTTTTCGCCGGTCTGAGGGATGGGGACGTGACAGAGTGGTATGATAGCTCATGGTTGCAACAATGGGCCTCTATGGGCCAAGAAGATGCAGTGACAGAAGGTGGAATTACCTTCTATGTTCAGCAGTATAGCAGCAAGCTTCAAAAATGGTCTAAGTGTTGACATTCAGGTCATCAGAGGATTTGGTGGTTTGGACTTCTGCTGTGGTGGAAGGATTTGGTGTTTGACAATCCACAGTTGTGGCTGTTAAAAGGACTGAACCGCCGATGCAACAGTGGATCCGATTGCTGACGGAGAGAAAATTTGGAAAATTTGCCTAAGTATTGGAGCAGTCGGAAGAGTTCGTGGAAAGCTCTTCCAAAATAGAGGAAGAAGATAAGGTTCTTCCTGCCACCGTTGCGGATGGAGAAACGATTAGGCATCCGATGGAAAGTTGTCGGCCATCGAAAGAAGAAATTTCTTCGAGCCTCCGCCATTGCGGAAGCCAAAGTCATTTGGCTTCCGATGTAAAATCCCGCCAACGCCGAAACAGTTGGAAGAAAGCCGCGACAAGTTGACGAAGTGTTCCGCAATCGAAACAATTAGCGAAGTGAACTTCCATTGTTGGGGAAGAGTTGGCAAAGTCAACTTCCACCGTAGTGGAAGACTTGGCGAAGTGAACTTCCGTCGTTGCGAAAGAGTTGGCGAAGTGAAATTCCACCATAGTGGAAGGAGAAAGGGTTTTGCATCCGCCGTTGCGAAAGAAGAAGAAACTAAGTGTCCGATGGGAAAGTGGTCCGACCGCCGACAGGTGTTATATATTCAGCGGAAAGAAGAAAGACAAATTTTGAAAAACAAATTTTGAAAAATTTGTCTAAGTGATGAAAACGTCGGCAGAGAAAGGGGAAGGATTTCCCCTGTTGCAGAAGCCAAAGTCATTTGGCTTTTGATGTAAAAGCCCACCGATGCCAATCGGGTCATGCCACAGTAGATTTGGCCCCCGATCGAAAGAAGATAGAAGATGACAAGCCGCCGTTGCGGCTAACTGGAGGAAATTCGTTGCCGACGAGAAGAAGAAAGTCTTTTAAAAGGCTAAGTATGAAAACTGTCGACAAAGTTAGCTATTGGGTAGCCGGTGTGGCGACAGGAATCGAAGGAAATAGTGGTTTGGTGTTTCATCGTTGCGGAATCCAAAGACACTAGGCTTCCGATGAGGAAAGACCTTCGACGCCGGAAGTTGAAATTTTCTAAGGCAGAAAATCATTGACTGGCAGAAGCGAAAGCGTTTCATGTTCCACCATTGCGGAAGCAAAAGCATTTCATGTTCCGCCGTTGCGGAAGCGGAAGCCTTTCATGTTCTGCTGTTGCGGAAGCGAAAGTGGTTCATGTGCCATCGTTGCGGAAGGCAAAGGCATTAGCCTTCCGATGTGGAAAGACTGCTGACGCTGCAAGAAAGAAGTTAAAAAATTTCTCTAAGGCCTGAAATCAGAAAAAGAATGGTTCCGAGAGCCGCCATTGCGGAAGAAACAATGGTTCTGAGAGCCGTCGTTGCAGAAGAAACAATGGTTCCGAGAGCCGCCGTTGCGGAAGAAAGAATGGTTCCGTGAGCCGCCGTTGCGGAAGTCCAAAGCGCTAAGACTTTCGATGTGGAAAGACAATCGAGAGCTGATTCTGCGGATGCGGAAGGGATTTGGGAGCCGATTCTGTAGCTACGGAAGGGATTCGGGAGCCGATTCTATGGAACGGTTAGTGGTTTGAGAGCCAATTCTGTGGATGGATAATTGGAATAAGACCCGATTTAACAAAGGAAAAATTGAGTTTTTCAAAGGGGATTTTTTAGTGGTTTACAGGTGGCTAAAGTTGGCAACCAAAATGCAGCTGTGTGTAAAATGCACGGATTTGGTGAGAAGTCTTCATTTGTAGAAGTGGTGTGGTTTTCACACCCGAGGTCGGAATGGAGCATGTGGATAGGCATTGGAAAGCTTATCCAGTAGGGAAAAAGGGTAAGACACCAGAATCTAAGCATGGAGCAGCAAAGTGCTAGTGATGGCCGCTACTATCAAATGGATGAATCTGGACAGTTGCATGCGAGGGGCAACAAGGACTATGAAGTCAACCAGCTACTGTGTGAAAAAGGAATTCTATGAGAAGATGAGGGATTTGAAAGGGAAGTTTTCATTAGACCCTATCTTGCTGATTATAACTACATTTCCTAAGTTTATGCTTGAAATGCATGATGATATGTATTCCATGCATAGGATATTGCATGATTGGTAAGAATATTGGAAATTATATATTTATAATGAACCACTAATGATAATCATTGCTTTGATGTTGGCATTAGTGGCAAAACCAACGATGACATGGACCTAGCTAAATATGTTGCTGATGCTGATGGAGTGTGACCAGTAACTCTCTGGAGAAAGGGATAAGGCAACAAGTCCATAACAAAAGTTGGTGAGCAAATTCTGCAATCTCCTGCAAAGGTCCAACCAAATTGGTCATGGAAAGGGTGCAATTACAACCCATGCAGGTAAGAGTTGCTTATGACAAATTCCATGGAGTGGTAAAGGTAAGAGACCTCATACCATGTGGATGTTGGAATATAGAAAGCTGTCATGCCTATATATGTTGATAATATTGATTATAGTAATGCATCCTATATGAGGTAGTCATGGTTAGCCCATGGTATGTTGAATGCATTGAGATGAGTGCATGTGATATTATGAATAAGTAACAGCTGAAATGATGAAGTAATGATAATTCTAGAACTGTTTCGAAGGCTGTTATGAATGCAAGATAGTCATGATCAATTGGCTTCCAGAAAATGCTCTATTGAAGAGCAAGGTGGTATGAATGATACGCTTGTGATGTAAGGGTATATGAACTTTCATTTAATTGCATGAATGATATGACTATACCTTGCAATGTTAGTATGATAATTATTGCATGAAGTAAATGAGCTTCGATGATATTGATGTGACTAACAGTTGGAAGTATTTGAATTTTATAAATTCTAAAAATGCTTCAGTGATGGTTGTAGGAATTAAAAGGTTATATACATCTAGACTTACCAAGTGTTTGGTTGATTGAAGCTCATGTTTCAGGTAGATTATTTTGAGAATGGCATTGAGAGGTAAGACCCTGACCAACGCCAGAATCTACCATATGATATGCATAATAGGTTGTTAAAATTCAAATTGTGAATTTCGGATTTGAGAAATTGCTGACAACCACTAGCCATTGTTGGCTTGCATAAGATCATGTTTGGTTGATTGAAACTCATGTTTCAGGTAGATTATTCGAGCATGGCAGTGAGAGGTAAGGCCCTGACCAATGCTAGAATCTACCATTTATGAGAAGAAATCTCATGGCTGTGAAAGTAGTTGATATGCATAATGGGTTGTTAAATTTGAATTATGGATTTTGGATTTAAGAAAGTGCTAACGACTACTAATCATTGTTCTCTTGTGTGAGATTGTGTCAGGAGGGACACATGGTAAGTGGGTATTCATGTTATGATAGTAGGCATAACATTATAATGGGCATAGTAATGCTGCTTACAAGAAACCCACAATTGAGCAAGTCAATTTCTGTAGTAGATAGAATTGCAAATTCTTATTGAATTTGATTGCTAATGTCATTGCTTGGTTATGGAACGGTCAATTTGGATTGTAGTATCAGTTAATGATTGACTGTTTGGCTATTTGATGAATGTGTCATGGGTACACACTACATGAAGACCATGTGTGATGGCCTGCAGAAGACAAACTTCATGGGAAGGTTTTCCCTTATCTTGGAAATGGGGTTCGCGTGAAACTCCATTAGACATTTTGAAAATGTCTCATCTACACTGCATGTTTGGTGATAACATGAGTGAAATGGTATGGTTTATGTCGGTAAGACATGTGTGAATGTGAAATGTAAAAGGGAGTTAGGATGGCTAACTGAGATACTATTAACTCAAGGAAGGAGCCTCCATTCCTCCTTAACAAAGGCATACCGTGACGACAAATGGATAAGTGTTCTGTGACCCTTGCTAAGAATATTCATGGTTAATTATTAAATTCCATATGCAGAACATGTTTTGGTTTTATTTCCATGATGACCGATTGCTTGAGTATGAATAGGACCTACATGGCACACGTCGGAGAAGAGTGCACACTTTTTCGATGTCGAGTCATGAAAGGGTTTTCAATATTGATTACACTCTGGGGAGTGGACGCACTCCTGGTGTCTCAATACTTGATAGTGAATGTTGAGAAATATGATTATGGTTTTAAAAGCAATAATGCTAATGAGTTTGCTTGTATTGCTTGTGTTGCTTGTGTTAATAGGCTAAAGGTAAAGATAAAGGTAAATGGTTGGTATAAGTGTATGGTTGATATAAGTGTATGTTGGTATAAGTGTATGTTGATATAAGTGTATGTTGGTATAAGTGTATGATGGGCTGTGATATGCCTTAGGATCCATAGTAGATCCTAGACCTAGAAATGGTCATGATAATTTCCAAGCCCAGTTGACATGGTTATGTACTGGCTGGACATTAATTATTTGATGTTATGGAGCAGACGACATGCTGACCTAATGTCTAAGTCCATAGGCAATCCCAAGGCTTGCAAAGCGAAGCAGGATCCTGTGGAAAAACGAGGAAATGCACAATACAGATAAGTATTGGATTATTTTGCTTATGAATATACATGTGTATATGATTTGGTTATGATGTTTTAAGCACTTGTTTAAGAGGTAAAATCAATGAGAATAAACTAAACATGTGAATTATTCAATGTTTGGATATAGGTATCACTGGGAGCGAGGACTATGAGAGCATCCTAGGGGTGCATGTGGACATGTGACAGTCCTGGGAAGCTCGGAATGAGCGGTAATGAAAAAGGTGCTAGTAAGACGGGGGAGTCCTAGCAATTGAGAAAAACCATGTGGAGAGACTCCATGGTTTAGAGATATGGAATAGAAAAAAGACACTAAGTTTCATGACCAAGAAGGATTGGTCCAACATTCACAGTGAAGTGAACGAGGCTAAGAGCACGAAAAGCCATAGTGATGGTGTGGGTTCTAGGATGGAACAAAACAAAGAGGGGGAAAACTGTTATTGCTCTCTCTTGCCTTTTGATTATATATATATATATATATATATATATATATATATATATATATATATTCGTACATTGTGAAAACAAAATATTGTT
>LPNX011144564.1:0-31033 GCA_001517045.1 Pseudotsuga menziesii
AGATGCCAATCCAAAATATAATTAGCATATGCATCAGTTAATGAATTTTGGTTTCGTGGAATGTGATTAAAAGTAATAACTTCAAAATGTATTTCCAGTAAATGTATTTGCATGAACTGATGTAACAATGTAGGATTATGCACCTGGTAAGCTCGATTGAGCTAGGAAACAACCAACTGAGAATCCAAACGAACTTCAAGCTGGGTGATGCCTCGTGGCAAGGCATCCCATAGGAGCTCAATTACAGCCCTATATTCAGCAACATTATTGGAAGTAGGACCTAGACAAGTGCCACCCGCGGCAACAAGCTGTCCTGTAGGGGAATAGATAACCCATGCTGCCAAAGCCAGGTTACAAGTGTGACAGCTGGCGCCATCAGCAAAACCTACATACATCTCGGAAGACATCTGCAACAACCAACAGATAGTATAAAAAATGAAACTGACAACCTAATGTACATAAAAATACATACATTAATATACAAGAAAAAGTGCTAAGCCTAGGCATATTACTTCCTCAAGTAGAGCCCATTTCTAGGCTCAGGCAGCTTATTCCCATCATAATCCATTAATTCATATGTGCCTTTACTCAAAACTTTAGACACAACATAGGGTCCCAACCACATAGCCTTGAATTTTCCTACCCCCAGAGGCTCTTTATCTTGGTCCCAGAGCAAGACAAGTTCCCCCTTAGAGAAAACCCGAGGTTTGACCATTTTATCATATTGAGATTTAACCCTATTCTTATGGGCTTGATTTGCAGTCAACGCATCTCTACGTTCCTCATCAAGATGTTCTAAATGGAGCAATCGTTCTTTAAGCTCAATTGTGTCAGGTAGCACATGAATAGCTATCTGCAAGGATGGGATTTCGCATTCAATCGGCGTAATAGCTTCCACCTCGTGAATGAGTTGGAAGGGGGAAAAACCCGTAGCAGTTTTGACATTGGTTCGATAAGCCCGAAGAGCAGGATATAACATGACATGCCAATTTGAACGGGCTGTATCAATAGTACGTTTAAGTATAGTTTTCAAAGTTTTGTTTACAACCTCAACCTGACCATTTGCTTGCGGATAATAAGGAGAAGAATGCTCTTGTCGGAATCTGAGCATGGTGGTCAGCTCTGTCATCATGTGATTTTGGAAATGACTGCCATGGTCAGTGACAATCACTTTGGGAATACCAAACCTAGCAATAATCTGATTAAACACAAAGTAAGCTACAGTTTCCCCATTGTCTTTGAAAGTAGGCATTGCCTCTGCCCATTTTGTGAAATAGTCGACAGCGACAATGATGTATTTGTGCCCCCCAGCCGAGGCTGGGTTGCATGTCATATAATCGATCCCCCACTTCATGAAGGGGCCTACCGAGACGACGAAAAACAAGGGAGCAGGATGCGACTGCATTTTTCTGGTGTAAAGTTGACATGGATGACAGCGTTTCACAGCTTCCACACAATCTTTAAAGATGGTGGGCCAGAAATACCCAGCACGTAATATCTTCTGGGCCGTTGCTAACCCAGATAAATGACCCCCACAAGCTCAACTATGGGAATCATTTAGGACAATCTCTGCTTCCTCATGAGTAAGGCAGTGATGCAAGACTGAATCTACCCCTCATCGATACAATGTATCTCCTATAATGAGGTAGTTTTTAGCATGAAGACGTAACTTGCGTCGGTCTTCTCTAGAGTAAGCAGTAGGATACTTCAAAGTCTGGAGATATATGAGAATATCTCCGTACCAAGGATCAGAGGTAGATATAAGAAAGATGTGCTCATATGGGAATGACTCATCTTGAACCACTACATCTTCTTCCATAGGGAATTCTGCTATAAGCTCGGCAAAAACTAAGGACTTTTTGGATTTAGCGGATTGGAAAACCAAGTCAAACTCTTGGAGAATGACTATCCACTTATTGAATTTTCTCCCAACAATCCATCGGGATAAAACATATTGGAAAGGGTTTACATCCGCCACTACAGTAGTGGTCCTTAGTAAGATGTAGTGCCGTAACCTCTGTACAGCATAAACAGCCGCTAAGGCTAACTTCTTGACGAGCCTTCTTGACGCGAGAGTACTTAAGCTCAGGCCCAACCAGAGCACGGCTAAGATAATAGACAACATGCTCAATGAGCTTGTCATCCTCCTAAACTAGCACTACCCCAATGGTAGACTCCGACGCGGCTAGATATAATAAAAAATTCCTAGAGTAATCTGGCGGACGTAATAAAGGAGCCGACAACAAAGCTTTCTTTAATGCCTTGAACGCGAGTTGTGTAGTTTCATCCCATACAAATGGGGTGTCCTGTTTAAGCAGGCGCATGAAACCTTTTGTGATCTTGGCATAATTCACGATAAAACGTCAAAGGAAGTTAGACTTACCTTGTAGACTCTGAAGTTGCCTAAGTGAACGAGGAGGAGGAAGATTTACAATGGCCTCGACTTTTAACGGATCCACCTGTATGCCCCTACTAGAGACAATGAATCCAAGCAATCTACCTAATTTGATGCAGAAAACACACTTGTGGGGATTCAAGCGAATTTTATAGTATCTGCATCTCTCAAAAATCAACTGTAAACGATCTGGATGCTGGATCCTCTTGCGAGAATGAGCAGGAAAATCATCAAGGTAGGGCTCGACAATGGCTTTTATATCGTGAAAAGAAAAGTTCATGGCTCGTTGAAAGGTTGCCCTTGCATTTTTCAATCCAAAGGGCATTTTTCTATTAGCGAATGTACCCCAAGGGCAAATAAAAGCAGTTTTATGCTGGTCTTCCGGTTTGATTTGGATTTGATTGTAGCCGAAGAAACCATCCATAAATGAGAATACCTCACTACCCACACATGCATCTATGATCTGATCAATAAACGGTGTAGGGTAGTTGTCCTTGGGACAGGCTTTGTTAAGGTCTTGAAAGTCTGTACAAACACGAATATTCCCTTGCTTTTTATCAACAGGAACTGGGTTGGACACCCACTCAGTCAAAGCAACGGGATATATAAATCCTGCTCTCAACAGCTTTTCAACCTCTACCTTCATAGCCACCGCTTTACGCAGGTTCACGGGGCGTAATTTTTGCCGAACTGGCTTGGCATCAGGGTAGGTTGGGATCTCATGTTGAACAATAGATGGATCAATGCCTAGCATCTCCTCATATGACGAGGCAAAGATATCGCGAAATTCCTTGAAAAGGGCAATATAAATGGCAATCTCCTCTAGAGAGCAGTTGGCACCTATATAGATATTTTCCACAACATCTGGCTTTACAGAGATGTTGATCGGTATAGTGGCGGAAATGTTTGCCATATTCCCCTCAGCAAACACTCCTTCCCTAGGTGAAGGGTTGACAAGCGTATCAACATCATCCGACAGTCTCACATGAAACTCTTGGTTTTCTATCTTGCTTAGCTTTGGAAGGAAATAAGATCGGTGATGAAGATCCTCACATATCTTATCACGTGCACACATAGCTTCCAGAATGGCTTCGTCGGAAAATAAAACAGTTTCTAAGCAATCTATGGAATGTAAAGAGTTTTCTGCCCATGCAGGCATATAAAATTCTTCCAGATCATCCGACACTGTAAGAGGATCTGGAATGCAATCTACAGTGGTTTGGGTAATAGCTTGATACACCACTTCCACTGCAGATAAGGGCACTTCCGGTTCTTGAGGGGTTGGGAGGACCCACGGATCAGTCCTATCGACCACCGAATCAATGGACTTCCCTACAGTAGTAGAACCGAGATAAAGGACAGGAGCTGGAATATTGAATGTGCCCATTAATGATGCATACAGTCCAGCCCCCAAGCTCTGTGCAGCAGGTTTGGCCTGATCAACCAATGGAACAGTGGAATCTTTAGACTCTAAGTGGCCTTTACGAGTAAAATCAAGTTGGTCAACAGTGACCAGCTTGCCCTCATGTGGAAAAACCACGACATGAAAGACGACAGATGCAATAGCAGACATTGCATAAGTCCAATTCCTACCCAGAAGCAAATTGTAGTGCAATGGAGCATCAATCACATCGACTTCAACAGAGACTGCTTTGCTAGCCAACTTTATCTCGAAAGCTGGTAGGATACCATGTGGATAGAAAGACCTTCCATCAAAAGCAGTAAGTAAAGTGGTTGATGGTACCAGCTCTGGGGATCTGAGAGCTTTCCAATAGGCCAGGGACATAACACAAGTAGAGGCTCCCTCATCAACAACTTCCCGTCCAATGGTCTTACCACCATGGACAACATCTATCGATAGAGCTACATGATAAGGGAGGCGAATTTTAACATCAGAGAGATTAAATTTCGCTAAGAGACTCGAAGAGTCCATGCTACCTAGAGCTGCTAAGAGGGCATTCCGCTGAGCGGGACAACTCTGTAGCACCTCCAAATCTAACATTGCACAAGGAGTCTGAGCCAAGTCTTGAACTACAGAGTAGTTAGAAGCGGCTCTGGCATTTAGGTTATGCAAAGTCTTCTTAAAGACACCTTTGGGTATCTTTGGCATTATTTCCGTAGGTTTCTCTATAGTGAGAGGGTTGGAAGATTCAACTACAGCTTTACCCTTCTCATCGGTCTCTTTCTCATAGTTCTTGTTCCTGGTTTGTAACAAAGTTGAGGATCTAACCATGTTGATATAATTAGGGTCAGGAGCAGTTTGACTGCCCCCTGCTACGGTAGAAGCTGAAGCAGAATTCTGCCCTTGGGGAAACAGATCCTTCAGGATAGCTGGCGATTGAGCTTGTAACAGCTTCTGAGCTTGATCCATGAGGGGACAAAGATGAGTAAGATGGTCCCCTTGGCACAACTTACAAGGGAACTTGACTTTCTTCTTTTCCTTTTTTCCCCCATCATCATTGTTTGCGGGCTTTGGCTTGTTTTGATTTTGGTTTCCCTCTCCCTTTTACCTTTCTTCTTCTTCCCGCCGGGCTACTGATTGCCCTTCGAAGAGGTTTGTGCAAAAACATTTGCACTTTGGGAGGAGGGGGCAGCCTTTACTGCCTCTGCCGTAGACTGTTTGACAGACAATTGGTGAAGTTGTTTTGTCAAAGACTCTACAGTGGGAGAGTTTATGGACCCAACCACACCATCAGCATGGGGTCCAGGCTTGGGTTTCTCGGCCTCATGTGAAGGCCTGGGTGCCTCAGGGATGATTTCATATAAAATCCCAGACTGTGAATAAATCAAGTCCAACTGTTGGGCCCTGAGTATGGCTTCTTCCTCACTAGTCACTCCTAATGTGGAAACATCCTTAGATATATAGGGCAATAAAGATTTAAGGAACCATTCTAATAGAAACTCAAGAGGGATGGTAGCTTTAATAAGGCTCTTTCGCCTCCTCCACTCTTGGATATGATCCGAGATGTGGGTTGCCTTATTTTGTCTAAAGGTGGACAACAAGTCTGTTCCGAAATCGTAATGGACTGGAAGCTGAAAGTGGCTAAGGAAAGCGGTAGCCAAATCCCAGAAACTGCTAAAAGCAGCAGAAGACAGCTCAATGTACCATTTTGCTGTAGTTCCTGTCAAGGTCCTCTGGAACAGCCTTAATCTCACTGAATCTTCATTCAATGAGTTGGAAGAAAACCATAAGTGGAAGGTGGTGGCATGTGCCCTAGGATCTTCACCAGCCTTACCTTCGAACTTAGGGATGTCAGAGGGTAGTTTGGTAGGAACAGGTGGCCACAAGGGGTCATGCCTCACCGGATCGTTCATCAATTTTGATAAGTCTGGCAAATTCAAAGTTGCCAAAAAAGGAAGCTTTGGCCTAGCCGGTGTACTAGAGGTACTAGCTTGGGGATTAGAGGGACTTGCCCCTGATCGCCCATAAGTAAAAGTGGGGTTGCCCCCAGACACTGGTTGTGAAGTGGGAAGGTTACTTTGGAACAGATTCCATCCGTAAGCCACCGGATTTTGGGTGGGAGTTGCAGTGTAAGTGGTTCGGACCGTCCCCATAGAAGTAGGGGTCTGAAAGACTGGAGCAGGTATCCCTCCACTAAACAAAGAGAAGGGAGAGCTCGTGTATGGGACCGAAATAGGGGTTTGGTAGCTTTTCCCGTAAGAGGTGTTGCTGCCAAACTGCACTCCTACATATGAAGGAGGTGGACCTACGTATGGACTGGATGGGGATATGTGCCCCCCATTCCAAGGGAATCCTTGGACAAAGGCCGAGGATACCACTGGACCACTGTGGGTAGTGTAAGGGAAGGAAGAAGGAATTGTAGGCATACTGAGAATCCCAGTAGCCATATCACCAGACATACTTCCTATGTTCGAGTAACTCGGTGGTTGGACCACCCGGCTTGTTGGAGTTAAGGGTGTGGAAGGTAAACTAGATATAGGGGTACTAACCGAGGGAGGTATCACCCCTTCAACCGGAAGGGTTGAGGTGAAGACAAATGAACTTTCTCCCTCAGAAGACATAGCTCTACCTACAGGTACACCTAGCACTGGTGAACTAAAAGGCCTAACCTGCATGATCACTGGATCGTTCAAATCAGTCAAGGGGGTATTATAATTTCTTGCAAACTCGTCAGCTTGCAATTCCTCTATCTCGACTGTGTCAAGGTCAAAGCGGTTAGCTATTAATTCCGGTTCACCAAGAACCTCACTTACTCCTACTGGTTCAAAAGAACCACCTGTGCTTAATCTCCACCTTTCGGGTAAAGGTGGAGGTTCCAGTGGTGTGAGAGGAGGAAGGTTTCTCAACCTTCTTGAACTTATAACAAGTTGGTCCTCCAGAATTAAGACTTTAAAAAATAACACCATAAGGCCAACTAAACACAAGCAAATCCACAGAGCATACACTAAAAATATCTTAGAGTCTCAAGCAATCAAAACAGGCTATAAAGATATGCTTTCCCAAAGAAAGTTGATGAACAGTTACTTGGCGTCCTTGAGGGGTTCTTAGGCACAAGCGGAGGAATCACCCAACCGCCCTCCTACACTTTCCACAAGGGTAACCTTCCAAGTTCGTTCAAGGTGAACCAGAAATAACCTTCCGGTTTACCTGGGTATGAGCCCTAAAAAGACAAGAGACTAAGGCTACCTTGACAATACCTACTGTCTGGGGGAACAGTCGCAAGCCGAACTTATACGCATGGGCAGGGTAGCTGAGCCTGAAACTCTGTCTAGCATAGAATCCCCAGATGCGTAAAAGTCCTGGGTTACGTTTTGACAAGGATTTGGGGGGTTATCCCCTTTGTCCAAGCCTCCACGCGGCCTAGTGCTTAACTCCAGTTTGAGAGGAGCTTCCCAAATACAGCGGTAGAACCAAGGATTTACCTAATGAATAGTCCACTACGTCTGATTTTATAATTTGTGGGAAGTTTACACTCCCTAGCCCACAAATCTAGCCTAAGCTAATAGGTGAAAGGCCCTAAAAATAAAAAATTACTAATAAATTTTAATTTTATGCGTTAATTTTAAGGGTTGTTCTTTACTCAAAGGAAGTGGAAGTGATGGACTGTATGGTGTTTTGATTCAGCAGAAAATAAATGAAAGTAAAAGTGTATTTAAAGCAAACTAACACTATAAAATAAACTTCTTTTCATTTTCATATATGTATTGATGAAATAACAGCACTTAATAAGAGAAACTAGCCTATGTTTTTGTATTTTTCTGAGATAATATTTTTTAAACTGAAACAAACACTACTTTATGCAAAAATTACAATGCAAAAGATGAACTATGTTTTGTTTTTCACTTTAAAAAAAAATGCTCAAAAAAAGTACTATGCATCTACAATGCACTGCTTGAGTAAACTTGATATTTATGGACTGTATAAAAACTACAAACTGAAGTAATCAGGCAAACAGGACCAAAAGACCAGTAAGAAAAGCAGGATAGGACCCTAGCTTGGGCACAAACATTAACACAAAATCAATGCAGACTTTAAACAGGCAAGTGCAAACCAATAACTGACAGAAAGCAGACTGGAAAGACAGAGTCTAAGACCCTGATCACTGATCTAGACTCAGGCAGTCTCACCAACAACCCAAATAGGCCAAAAACTTCAATATGCAAACAGTAAATAAAACAAGTAAAAAAGAACTCAAGGGATTTCAAAAGCACTAAGATGTGATCACCTGAAACATTCAAACAACTCTACAGCATTCTTAAAGAAAATCTTCTTAGAAAACAGGACTTATAACAGGAAAAAGACCAAGCAAACTTTCACACAAAAAATCCCAGTTTCCAGGAGTACTCGCGACTGTCAAGCAGTGCAAGTCGCGAATGATTCGCGACTGTTCAGTGGAACAACCCGCAAATGAAACTCAATATTCGTGACTGTCCAGAAGGACAACCCGCGAATGGGTATAAAAATTTCTCAAAAACAGAGAAAAAACCCAAGACTTTCAAATGCTGAAGTAATTAAGAAGCATGATACGAACCACAAGCAGACTTCAAGCAAACACTGGTCAGGAAACAGAAAAAGACCTCAAGCAGACTAGGCTTCCCTAGGGGAGTCGCCAGTTCTGTTGTACAGGATAATTCACCTAATAACCTAGGTATGGGGGGTTACCAACATACTCATTACTTGCAGATAGTTTGACTCTAAAAGCACAGAATAGGGAATAGGAAAGTAGAAGGACTTACTTGTATTATACGAAGGATGATCCTTGCTATCTTCTCCCTTTCTGATCCACTTCCAAAGTCTCCAGAATAGTTCCTCCTTCACCTGTTAATAAACACTCTTCCACATACAGAATGATTCATATATATAGATGCAGGTTAGGAAAATCATATATCATATTGAAATGTAAACATTTACCAATCTACAGGATATGAAACACATATGGAAGAAGTAATATCTTTATTAACAATAATAGAAGAGAGTTTAGGTTACAACCCAATGTCTGAACAAGGACTCCTCTGTCACCAAAGGACTCTGAGTTTCTATGCTCCAAATATTTCTGTAGATAATCCACCAGCATAACTTTGCTCTCCAAGTATGACCATCAAACACCCTCCCCAAGGCCTCTATTTATATGGATGAAATGAGGCAGTTCTCGAAGGTTAGGGAGGTTGTAGTAGTTAAGAATATTAAGTTAAATGAGTAAACTAATCTTCCATTAGCATGTGGTTTTATGTTTTAATGTCGAGGAAACCATTCACGGGTTTGTAGTATAGAAACCCACAAATGATTCACGACTATATAGAAGAGCGACTCGCGAATACAAGGATTCGCGACTTGCTGTATAGGAGACTCGCGAATGATGCGCGAGTTGTTAATATAAAGAGTCACGAATACAACTCAACATGGCAAAATGGCAAAGTAACCAGCTGGGTATATAGGAAATGTACTTCATCATAATCCAAGGTATAGTGAATATGGGCAACCTCAATCCATAAGTGTCCTTTTGCGTGCCGACATGAGGGATATCAGCACTCGGACGAAGAGGTACCATTCAGGTGTATAACAAATTCAGCCTTCATTGTTGCCTTTACTCTCCCTTGATATTACAATTTGCATATTAAGAGCTATGACGAAAACACTTGACATGATATAGGAGGTGCCACAGGCCTTATGGTTCTGTTCTGATGATTGTAGTGAGATACACAATGCACTAAAAATTTGCATAAATGATGGACCAGAAAATTTGCCACCTCATTTATGTGAAATAATCAAGCAGAAGGTCAATAATGGTGCACAAGAAACAACTGAAGGTGAAATAAAATGCCAAATTCTATACGAGGAAACAAGAGATCCTGTTACAAAAGCATTACTTTCAGAATCAGCTTCAATAATCCATGTACGTTTCTCCAACATTATATGTTTTGTGTTCTAAATAATTACTCACCAGGAAAGGTTTTACTAAACATGTGTTTTATGAATGAAGGAACTCTTTACACCTATAAAGGATCCTAGCACAAGCCGATACTTGATCCCCTTGATGATAAACAAGTAGCTTTCAATTCCTTTTGCAACTTTTGAGGTGTTTCTGAATTAGGAATCAAATTCTTGAAATTTGATGACTTCAAATGTCTTACGGTTGTGCTGCTCTGTATTGTAATGCAGTTGAAGTATGAGGGATCAAGATTTTTCTCAAATGTATTTAGCAGTATTGACAGTAAAGTAAGAACAGAGAATGATTTTTTTCAGATGATTTATGAAAAATTTTCCATTTAATTTTTGTTGATGCATAACTATAGCTATTTTGCATGTATAGTGGAAACGTTTTTGACCTTTAGTTTCTTATAAATATGAATTATTTGAACATCTCAGAAGTTGTTTCAGTTGTTTTTTTCTGAGTCTTTGGACGAACAATTGCAAAAATGCCTCTGGTTGCTACAAGGGAAAAAATTCAAGGACAGGCGAGATTCGAACCAGTGGAAAATCAAAGGAATGGTGATGCGCTTCCTAATTCTTATTTTATTGGATTAAAGTTTATTCAGTTTTTTCCTCATCTTTGGTGGATATAAGAATATTTGAAGCTATTCTTGTAAAGAGTAATGAAGGATTCATGATATGCATTTATAGGAATCTATAATATTTGTATTTTCTTCAATGTTTCTTTTGTAGTCTTTTGAAGTTCATATGCTCCTAGATGGCATGATTGTTGATGTTAATATGACTTTGCAGAGATATTTCTAGTCACTTTATTTATGTATTGAAGAGCTCCTTGTTTCTTTGAGAATACATCACCTTGTGCTTCTTGCTGCTGAGCATACTACTTCCTTGTGGACTAACAAAATGGGCTTCACAAAAATTGATAGAGATAGGGTTTTCCATTTCAATATTTTTTTCTAATCTATGATTATGTCCACAATGTTTTCATTAAAATTCCAATGCACACATTTATTTTCGAGTTACTCAAAATCCGCAAGGATTCCCAAATCATGTTCTTCAAAGGTACTTCCATGTTAGAGAAGCCACTTATAACTGCTAGCAATATACACTGTCCATCAATCAATGTTGGAAAACAGAAAATTGGAGAAGAGTTTGATCCCTTGATCTAAGTGATAATGCTTTGCATGAAAATTTGTTTTGAGATACATGATCCTGCTTCCCGTGCGATCTTGGCTTGAGAGGTTTTATACAGAGCCCATTTTGACAGTACATAATTATATAGGGAAGATGTATGAGGTTAGAATGTTACGATATAAGAAATGGGATTAGACAATGCAAAACAAGCCCAAACTCTTGTTGCAAGAGACAATACAAAAGACTGTCTGAGATATAACTCGCTTATTAGGTACAAATGTTTACACTGCTTCTTGGGACCTCTAAACTAGTTGCTTGTAATTATAATGCAATTACTTGCCTCAAGGTCTTATCAATGCAAAGATGCTTCCACAGGTAATACGAGTAGATAATATTAATGTATCAACGGAACAGGGCTTGACATCAATTTGTTTCATCCCATTTTTGTATCTCTATACTTATTTAGAAAAAAAGGTGACCATTTCAAGCTTTCAATCTTTATTTGAAATGATCATCTATCATGATAATCATTATATCGTACAGTTATATATGTGCAACTATACTGAAACAAGTTATTTATTTTTATTTTACAGAATGTTCTTTATTCCTTGATCGTATTTGTTATACTAAACTACGAATGATAGCTCCACCTAAAAGAATTTTAAGATTCAATTTAAGTTCTGGACATTACGACTGAAATAAATCTATAATACTTAAAATAAACTAAAGTCACAAGTCTAAGCTCTTTTTTAATTATAGCATTATACTAAATGCAAAGTATAATGATCCAATATTTGAATATTCATTGGATAATAGTGTCAAAATTTTATTGAATGTATTCAAAATGATTTTATTTAACATATTAAAAAAAAACTTGACAAATTTAATAATTAACGAGTAATAAATAATAATTTCAAAATTCATTAAGTACATCATATAATATACTCTAAGTTTAATCAAGTGTTTGGTGTTTTTGCTCTTGCTTTTAAAAAATAGTCAAGTACTGTCAAGTAGTGAGTGTTTAGCCATGTTTTGGATATCATGTAGAACCTTGATGTGAATGCCCATTGCTGAGAGGAAAAAGGTCAAAGTAAGAGTGACAAACTAGTGTTAATTTAGGAAAGGAATGTGATCTCTGTGATGTTGATAATTGTGGGTGAATTAATTTGCATCCACAATATACATCGAAATAAGCAAGGTGCATTGTAGAATGCATGTGGGGTATCATGTCAATATACATTAGAGGAAATTTCAACTCAAAATGGGCCTCTTAAGGAAAATTAATAAAATAATAGTTAAAATAATAAAATAATGTTTATTAATTTTGGAGGAAGAAAAGAAAAAGCTACTTTTTTGTTTGTATTTTGGACAAATCTCCCTGTGTTTTTACTCAAATTTTTATTGGAAGAGCTCGTTGGATGCGGAATAAAATTCCACATCCAACAAGTAACCACTCGGCGTACTTTTGACGGGCCCCGCTGCCCCAAAAATAAGAAATACTTGAAAAAACATGATGATGATAAAATACTTGATAAAATTTATTCCGCATCCAACGAGCTCTTCTGATTGAAATTTGAGTAAAAACACAGGGAGATATGTCGAAAATACGAACAAAAAAAGTAGTTTTTTTATGATACCTATCCCCAAATTTATATTAAAAAATTGTTTAAGAGGTGCTCCCTTTTTTAATTTTAAAGCATTTTGATTGGCAAATACATGATGACATGGAATTTGTATTATTTTTGGAAGGCCCATTTTAAATTGAAATTTCCTCTAATGCCAGGTAGAAATATAAAGGCGTATAGAAAATGTAAATGAAAAAATGGATACATGCAATATATCGTGAAAATAGGGGTTTTTTTAAATTGGGAAGGCATATTGGGAGGGGGTTACAAAAAATGATTTTGGGAGGTATTTTTCAATATTTTTTGAAAATAGGGGTATTGTTTCATATGCCATGAATGAACGTGCTATGGCATGGTTTCACTAAGTGAAGACCCTGTGCTCGACCCTTGACCTACTTCCTCCTTGTTTGTAAACTTTTGGTGGTTTACGTGGCTCTGTTCAAACGAAGGAATAATGTTGGAGGTTGGATACTTGTTGATGAGACTGACCTGGTTAAACCATTCAGCAGGTATGAATATCTAATTAGTTTTTTAAAGTTATCATTGCCTAATATCAGTTTAAACTTATTATTCAAATAAATGACCTCTGTAACATTTGTGTGCGAGAGACTCTTTGCGAACAGACTGTGGAATTTAGTTCATGTTGGGGTTAAAGGCATTAGTCTGAGAAAGGCCCGTTACCTCCCTTCCTGTGGCTCTAAGACTTGTATAATTGTGGCTTATCTTGCATTTCCATGTCATAGTTTCGGACTCCATACCTACGCTTGTCTTTTGGGTACAGAAGTGATAAGTTTCTTTGGTATCCATGAGGCTTTCTACATTTAAAACAGTAATGGAGGAACCCTTCGACCGTGGAGTCATGGTGAATGCGTAAATGAATGTTTTGTATGAATAGTAGAAGGTTTATGTTTTATTTTAAGTTGTAAGAACATTCCTACAAATGTCTTTCCAAAAATATAATTATTCATTTTCCTTTAAAAAGAACCCTGTGAAGGATTTCATGATGTATATACTCATTCGTGTTTGGTTTTTTAGTTTTGTAGTATTGTTATTAAAACTAAGATGCGTACATGAGGGAATTACCTTGTTAAACTTATTTTGAAAGGCCCTTTTTCCATTGTCAATTTGAAAAATGTTTTAAATGTGGATTCTACTATTCATTTTTTTCATAAAATGGTTTTAAAAGATAAAAGAACCCATGAGGGTCCTTGGTCGTTGTAAAGATGCACACATGTAAACTGTCTTTCTTTTTAGTTTCATTCCTCTTTATTTATTTAACATGCCATAAGGCCGTGGATATTATTTATCCTATAAAAATATGTATTTAGATCGTGCGACCATTGTTCTGCTCCTTAAGAAAATATTTGGGCCATAAGCCCATTACTCTATCTTGCTTTTTATTGAGAAAGGTCATGAGGCCACTGTAAGATCAATTCAAGTTTGTAAATGGGTAAAACTATTTTATAGTGATTGAATTAATCCCTCAGGATATTGTGATTTCCTTTTGTGTGTTTAAAAATTACAGAAGGTAATACTAAAATGACCTTGAGCCTGTCACCAAAGCTTTGTCCTATCGATAATATCGATGTGGTATTTTTTATAATAGTTTTTTAATTTCACTTGGCCATACAGCCCTTATAATGTAACTCTATTAAAAGAGAACTTAGCCTTGTTTAATATTTAAACCTAGCTTAATTACTATTTAATTTTGAATTTTGTTTATCCTAACTATAACTAGGGTTTAGGTTGTCGGTCCAAAGCTCGGTTGTAGATTGGAATTTGATTTATAACTATATATATAATATAGAATGTAAGGTTTGGGCATAAGGTTTTGATATTGATTTCAAGTCACTGTTTGATATTTATTTTTGTAAGACCTTATATTATATTTATATGTTAAATGTATCCTCTATCTCTTAGATTACAGATTGGAAAGCATTGATTTGGACTTTAGCACTAAGAAAGTGTTCCATTTATGTATAAGTCATTACTTAGAACATAGTAATACTCTGAATGGAATTAAAATATCCCCTTGGTTCATTTTTATGTGAATCCCTTGAATATAAGAACTTAGTTAATACTAAAAGATATATTTACATAACTCGTCTATTTAAAAGAAACTCTGAAGAGACCATAAGGTCTTCAAAGAAGTTATCTATGATTTTTTAAAATTTATTCCTTTAAAACCATGGTATTAATATGGAATATAACATCATAAAACTAACATTACTAATTAAGGTAATTCTAATATAACTAGTAATCCACAACAGAGAAGAAACGTTTGAAATATAAACATGGAATAATGAACATCAAAACTGACTATAACATCATAATCATAGCTTACTTTTTTAGAGTAATGAAAACAATTATCATTCAAAATTATGTAGATACTGACCATACTTCAACAAACAAAATACAAATATAGAATTAAGAAATATATAAATATAAACTGTTAGAACCTAGATAATTTGAAGAAGGGGGACAAACCTCCAAAGGAGACTGTTCCACCCAACTATCTCCTAAAGCAGCCAAGATTACTTGCTTAGGACCCCTGAGCCTTTTCATTGAACCGGTAGGATGAAGATCAATGGATAATAGCACAAACAACAACTTGTTGTAACTTATCACTTAGTAGAAGACTTAGATCAACAATTCCACTTTAGCTATCCCCTCATCAAATTCCTTGTGTTGATGAATTTTTAGTTTTCAATAGTCACAGGGTTCATTCACTTGGAAAATAGAATGTAGTGAGCCTCCTGCTCAATTTGATGTTATTTAGAATGTTTCTTGGGACTTTAGGTCAGTCACTAGAATTAAATGGGCCACCTGCTCTATTCCCCCTCTTAGGGATTTTTCTTCCTGCAATAGTTAAAAACTGAAATGTTAGTGCTACCACTTGTCAACCATCCTTTGAGAGTTGCTCATTCCTCCTAGTGGGTTAGTGAAAATTAATTCAATAGTCTCCTTTGGATAGGTGTCTCTTTTATTTAATTATTAAAATAAGTAATCCTTCAATTACATTCATCCTTGACCAACTTGGTCTTAAAAGCGTTACAATAAATTTAACATAATGTTTTCTGAAATAATAATAAAAAAAAAAAAAAAAAAATTCAGTTCTAGGTGTGTTACAAACACCCGCTCCCCTAAGTTCAACGTCGTCCTTGATGTTGCTTAAGTTTATTCTTAGTCGTCGCTGAACAGAGCTAGATATTCCACTTGCATATGACTCTCCAATTCCTGGGTTCCTTCATCTGGACTGAGGTGTTTCCATTGCACCTTTAACTATCTAATGGTGCGATTCCAAAGAAAAATTTCCCTCTTTTCAAGAATACAATTCAGTTCCACATGAAAATATCCTTCGGGTTCTACCTGAATAGCATTCCAGTCGATCACATGAGTAACATCATGCACATACTTTTTCAATATGGAAATATGAAAGACATTATGTGTTCTCAGATTAGGTGGAAAAGATAACTGATATGCCATAGTCCCCACTCTTGATAATATTTCGAATGGTCCATAATACCTGGGTGCTAATTTAGCACATATCCCTAGTTTAAAGGAGCTCTTTCTGGGTTTTATGCTAACAAATACATGCTCACCTACTCATAATTATTTTGGAGTTTTTTTAAGGTTTGCATGACTCTTTTGTATGTCATGAGTAGTTTTGAAATTGTTGTGTACCTGTTTCACTATTAGTTCTAGTTCTTTGAACAAGTTAGGTCCTAACATCAATCTATCAAATAGATAACTCCATGTAATAGGAGTATTACATTTCCTGCCATATAATATTTCAAAAGGACTAAGTTTAGTTGAAGCTTTATAATGATTGTTATACGCAAATTCAACTAAGTGCAAATAACCTTTCCACTTCTTGGGATAGTCTCTAACATACATTTGTAACATGTCTTCTAGTACTTGATTGACTCTTTCTGTTTGTCTATCCTTTTGCGGATGATAAGCAGTACTGAAATTCAATTTAGTATCTAGTCCTTTAAACAAAGATTTTAAAAATTTACCAATAAACTCAGGATCTCTATCAGAAATTATTACCTTCGGAATTCCATGCAACCAAAATATTTCTTTCATGAATATATCAGCAGTGTTATAATATTTATGAGTTGATTTAACATGTATAAAGTTTCCTTCATTGCTTAGTTTGTCCACAACTACCATTATTGAATCATTTTGTTTCTAATTTTTAGGTAAGCCAGTTATAAAATCAAGACTGATGACTACCCATTTCCAATTTGTAATTGGTAATGGAAAGTCTTCAAAGTAATACAAACAGCTATCATTTAAACTTATGTAGATACTCAACATAATTGAACAAATAAAATACAGATATAGAACTAAAACATAGATAAATATAAACAGTTAGAAGCTGGATAATTTGCAGAAGGGGGACAAACATCCAAAGGAGAGTGTTCCATCCAACCGTCTCTTGAAGCAACCAAGATTACTTGCTTAGCACCCTCGATCCTATTCATTGAACCTACAGGACAAAGAGCGCTTGATAATCATCAGATACAACAAATTCTTGTAACTTGGCACTTAGTAGTAGACTTAACTCAACAATTCCACTTTAGTTATCCCCTCATCAAATTCCTTATGTGTCTGACTTTTCAGTTTGTAGTAGTAACAAGGTTCATTTACTTGGAAAATAGAATGTAGTGAGTCTCCTGCTCAATTTGATGGTATTTATAAGATTTCCTATGTCTTTGGGTCAGTTTTATAATTAAATGAGCCACCTGCTCAGTTCCCCCTCTCAGGGAACATGACCACATTTTTAGGGATTTTGCATCTTGCAACAACTAGAAAGTGAAATGCTAGTGCTTCCACTTTTCAACCAGCATTCTATAGCTACTCATTCCTCATAGTGGGTCAATGAACACTCATTCAACAGTATCCTTTGGATAGGTGTCTCTTCTATTTAATTATTAAAATAAATAATTCTTCAATTACAGTCATCCTTGATCAACTTGGTCATAAAAACTTTACAATAAATTTAACATAATGTTTTTTGAAATAAATAAAAATGTTTATTTCTTAGTTCTAAGTGTGTTACAGGAACTTACTAAAAAAATTCAAATTCAACATAGAAATTCAAGACCTTATCATCCTCAAGCAAATGGAGTTTTCAAAGCTGTTAATGAGATTTTGGAGAACGCCCTAACTAAGGTATGTAATGTAAACTGGGATAATGGGGATATGAAGATGTTGGTAGTGTTACGGGCCTATCGTACTATGTGCAAGAAGTTAGTAGGACACACATCGTTTAATTTGGTCTATGGACAAGAGGTTTCCATGTTGATGGAATATATTGTACCTAGATTAAGGATATATTCCTTCACTGGTATGTTTGATCCTGGTGCAATTGATGAGCAACTGTCATAATTATTATAGATTGAAGAAGATTGTTTGTTGGAAGGATTCCACCAACTAGTAGAAAAAAAGATTAACAGAAAACCTGGCATGATCGGCATATCAAGAAGAATCATTTTAAACAAGGAGATTTAGTCCTCTTATATGACAGTAAGTTTTTCAAACATATTGGTAAGATTTGAACTCATTGGTTGGGTCCTTATGTGGTAAATTTTATTATCGAAGGGGGTGCAGTTTAGTTACAAAAGCTAAATGGTGAGCATGTCGATGGCTTAGTGAATGGAAGTCAGCTAAATCCATATAGGGATAGTCGTGACACTCTTTATTGAAAATGTACAAGGGAAAGTAAAAAAAATGTCAAAGTTTTATGTGTCAAATTTTCTTGTGTTGATGTTCTCTGTGTCAACACTTTATTTTTTGTAGTTTCCTCTCAATCCAAAATGAAACATGCTAATCTGTCAAGTTTGCAATTAATGCACTTTAATACCTGTTTTTATGATAAAAGTAGTGGTGACGTTCCAGGAAAGTTGTCATTATTATCTAAAAAATGTTCACACGTATGAATAGATTGTACTCTATTCTTGAAAATAATTACCAAGATCTAGTTAATTAACTGCCCACACGATCAAACAGAATGCTGCATGTATTCATGAATTCAAAAAGGTTGAGGTTGGCACTGTTGGAATTCATTATGTTCATTCTGCAAAATGTCTTGAGCAAGATTTGAGCTACATAATTTACCAAAGACGATTTTTTTCAATTTAACTAAGCGAAACCATGGAAATCAATGTCCCTAGCACCAGTAATGCACCCAGATATACTGTGGACACTCTATTTGGCATACTTATCATGGAGGAACAACCTGGAATTGTCTATTCCCCAACCTGTAAACCTGCAAAGGAAGAAGAGAATAGGGGGTAAAATGTCAATCCAGGGAGTCGAACAAAAGGCACAAAAGACACTAAGGAATATGGATCCATCTCTACTATAATGCTTCCTAATTATAGGCCACCCTGGAAGGATGATGCGCCACATGTACCTATCAATAAGAATATAAAGTATACTATGGTCGAACTTGTGATGCCTAAGGGTGTTTGGGTGACACAGAATACTTTGCAAAACCTAAATAAGCATTCATTCACTGACCATGACCTCCAAACATACAAAAAATTCAAAGAAGACCATTACATGGAGAGGGTTCAATTTATCAAGGGAGGTCCAATTGAGTTAGTCCCTATGGTGTGGGATCATGGGCTCCAATGGTTCGGTATCCTATTGTTGTTGTATATGCCCCAATTCATCCAAACCACATAAGCGAATACCTCCATTAAAAAACTTCTATTCTGTTTCCAGGGTGGGTATCTTTGGCTAGATATGAAATTTCCAATTGACACAAACCTCATTGAAACCATTATGGGCTTACCTAAAGATAGAGGAGACCCGAAACCTTTCTTTGTTGGGAAAGAGTAAGACAAGAACTTAGCTACAAGAATGATGGATAAGTACTGATTAGCTCGAGACAAGAGAGGTTTTGACCTAGATTCTATTAATGATCAGGTTTTTCAGATCGCGTCGAAGGTCCTCTCATCCAGATTGCTAAGGAAGATGCAACCGAATAAGTACAAGAGTGGTTGTTGTGGTAGAGAAATGTGTTGTAGGGGTTTAGTTGAATTGGGCCACATTTTTACTAAATGAATTGCTAGCATACACTCTCGACACATAGGATAAAGGTAACCCCTTTACCTACTCATGGCTATTTTTTCTAATTTATTTTGTGGCATGGGAAAAACAAGCACATTACTAATGGCTGAAATTTAATGTTCTCTGTCGAGAGGATCGATATTAGAACTTATGGTTCACAGACCTAAAGCGATGAAAAATATAAAACAATGTCGAGTTCTTTTTGCAAGGTGAGGCAATTAGATATCAGGTGTTGAATATGCAAGGTTGGAAGCTGCAACAATGAAATGATATCGTAATATAATCATATTTCATGTGGGACCACATTGTATTAATATTGAACCATGACGGGACCCCTAGAATTAATGGGTAGTGACAAAATTTAGTCTAAATAAGGAAGAAATTGAAAACATTGTAAGGGAATGGATTAAGGTGTGGAAAGAGCCAGTAGTAGATGACCAGTTGTCTACTAAGGTGGATTTGAGAAAAGAAGGTACCTCTTGGATCCATCCTAGTGAGCACCAGGATGAAGGAAATACTTATAGTTCACATTATGGTAGCAACGAGGAGTCTAGCGCTACCCTGATGGACTCATAACTAAGAGAAAAATTAAATAATATGGTGAACCAAAGAAGGCCCGCGAGAATCAAAAAGTTTTTAAGGATACCAACCCTATGGGTTTAACAGACGACGACTACACTTTCTTAATTGAAATAATTGTTGAAGTATTGGAGGAGGCTCTCCTAAAGTTGATGAAAAAAACAATGTGTACTTCAATGGGGTTATTAACCTACTTTAAGTTTTATGCAAGGAAGTGAAAGAGGATCGAGTCGTGGTCAGCAAACCAGAATTTCCACGCTCAGAATCTGGACAATATAAAGAGAGACCAAGTGAGGTGCCTCCATCACTGAACATGGCTCATAAAGTACAAATTATCTTGAAGGCATTGGACTTGGGCACTCTCAAGTTTAACACTATGGTACAAGGTATGGATTACGTTGACCTTGATATGTATAACCCACCATTGTTCAATGTGCACAATGTTTAAAATCAAGAAAACAAAGAGATAAAGGTTACATAGGTCATGGTTTATGAACAACTAAACCAATCAAAGGACAAGGTGTTACGGAGAGAAATTCCTATGGCTTGGGGTACCACAACAGACAGCTAGACTCCAGAAATCAATCTTTCCCAATATGCAATAGAAATAAAATCTCTAACACTAAAGAATCGAACCTCGTACCTTATTCCGGACGGTTGAAATAGATCCCCGTTGAGCTTTCCAATCTTCAGCTTGAATTGTTATAACACGTCCTCAACAACAAATAAACAATACAAGCATACTATATTTCATGGTGTTAGATCTATTCTAGCATATATAATCAATAATGTAAAAGCATTTGACATATTCCAATGGATACAATATTCATTCAAATACACATTACTGGACAGGAAAAGATCTTTCTATTAATATGAATAAGGGATTACAAGTGACAACATCTGTCGGTACGTCTGCGAACCAGAGAAACTGAATCCCCCACTTGGGCCTTCACCACCTTAATCCTCCATCACTTCGATAGCAATCTTACTAGCAAAAGGTAAGCTTGGGAAGAACACAATAGTGCTCCGAGGGACAAAGGGATGCAGACTCAAGCATAAGTTCTGGAAACAATGGACTATAGTTTCGTTACTCTCAATTCTTTCTTATGCTTTCAATGTCTTAAGGGTTCCTTATATAGCTTTTCAAAGGTATAATGAAAGGTCGAATCCGTGCGATCTCAAGGCATATGGAAGGCCAGGAGTCATATGAGTCGGATCCAAGTCAAGGAACGCTCCAAAAGGTTTTGGATTATGTACACATCCCAATGTACGCAACTATAGAGAGAATATCCATGTATGTATATGGTTATCGGGGAAAAAGCCGTGTATATCACTTTTCTAATGTTTTTAGGGATGGTCAAGGATACATCAAAAGACAAAAAGTGGTCCATAGGGGCTAATGAGTCTGCAGCGGGACAGGGGAAGGCCATACAATGTGTGATTCGCCTAGTGTGGTGAAATCCGCTATAACAGATGCCCCCTAATGTATGAGATCAGAGGGGTTATACGATGGCCGAAATACATTATAAGTCCATCCCAGAAGTGAAGTGATGAAGGTACCCAAATGGAAGACCAGCCACCCAATCAGCATAATACCATAATACAACTCTGCATATAACTGCAAATACATATAACAGTCCCGGATACATAAGAGTACAATGGCCATGAATAGGCATGAAACATGATAACACATAGATGTGGTCATCGCCACGTACAATATACATAGATCAGAATCTCCATGATGAATATATACAAAGGACCATGATCTCCACAAAGGCTGAAGATATACAATAGATCAAGATCTCCATAGTGGCTAGAACTGTCTGACATATACTGGAACAAGTCACGAGAGCTGAAATCTCATGAACACTGGCATGATCAAGGAGGTAGCATATAGTGGATGCCACCAATCTAGAAGGTCTTCTACACACACCGCTACAAGTACATGTCCTACTATGTGAATAGAGGGGTCGAGGTCGAACATAGTAGTCCATCGTCTGATTACCGGTCATTGATGTATACCATTAGCAGATGCGAGATCACCCACCAATAATGAAAATGGGAATCAAGCTACTAGAGTGCAAACTAACAAGTGTGAATAAATGTGTTGAGGTTGAACACTTGAGAGAATCCATCGATCAGGGGACATTGATGTATTCCCAAAACTGTCGATGGCGAGAGAGCCTGCCACTGATGACTGCAAGTCTCAAGGCACTCAAAATGACTCTAGACTCCAATCCCAGAATAAATGATCTGAAGTCGATGGGATGAAATCTGCTGGAAGGAGGGCATTAGGACATCCCCCATCATCCAACATGAGGTACTCAGCAAGGCTGTATAATGTGGAAGGACTCGATCATAAGGTGCACGAACCAGTAATTGTACCGGGAATGGCCAACATGCAAAGTCAAGATAACTGAGGAATGACCGACTCAGGTTTCAACTTCCTTCAAACAAGAGCATAACGGCATATGGTGACTGAATGAAGGCAGCATAGACTCGATATACAAACTGGGACATCTCTATGATGCAGGAGGCATCAATAGAGGCCCCATAGGGACTAGAAGGTTAACCAGTCGGTTGAGATAAACTTAGATAATGAGTACAACTCCTAAGTGAAACTATAACCCAACCAATGGATGTGATATACAGTGCTCTGTTCGAAGGCGACACAACTCAATAGCTGAATAATTCTAGGCGGCTCGGGCATTTGAGTTATGCCCCGAACGCTTAAGTACCCCCTTAGGAATGCGAGGTGCAGCCTTAGGTTTATCCGCAGGTTTCTCAATACGCAAAGGGGTTCCTGGTGGATCAGGTTCTTTGCCTGGGTTGGGTTGTGACGAAGTATAATGTTTCGCACGCGTCACAACTTTTGCGGCAGGGACCATATTAATGCACCCACGACCACTAGTTTTAGCAGGATATTCATCACTAGATTGATCACGAGACTTCGAGTTCATATTCTAGTTATGCGGTAAAGGGTTCGTTAACACAGCTACGCCCTGTGCTATAAAATTCGAAGCTTCATCCATCCTAGGGCACAAGTAAGTGAGGTGATCATCCTTACATAGCTTGCAAGGAAACTTAACCTTACGTTTATTCTACTTGTTCCCCCGAGCATTTTTACCGTTCTTGTCATTATTATTGGCATTCTCATTCTTATTCCCACCCTTCTTATTATTACTTTTACCCTTTTTTCTATTCTGTCCAGGTTGCTAGTTACCCTTCTGGTCGGACGATTGTACAGCAAGTACATTCGCCGGTTGGGCAGGCTGAGACGAAGCCGTAGCTTGTCCCAAGGTAGATTGGTTGATTGACAACTGAGAAACTTGTTTCACAACCGAACCTACAGGTTTCTTACTTGCACTACCCACAATGCCATCAGCATGTGGTCCAGTTTTGACCTTGGGATCGAAACTAGATTGAGGAGCGTTGGGTATAATCTCATATAACAAACCAGACTGAGCATAGATCAAGTCTAGTTCCTGTGCCCTAAAGATTGCTTCTTCCTCATTCTGCACTCCGGATGTGGAAACATCCTTCACGATATATGGCAATAAAGATTTGAGGAACCACTCAAGGAGGAGTTTTGGCGGTATAAAGGCTTTAATTAATCTCTTCCGTCTACACCACTCCTGAATATGATCAGAAATATGGGTGGATTTATCTTGCCGAAATGTCGACAACAGTTCAGTACCAACATCATAGCGCATTGGTAGCTAGAAGTGATTAAGGAAAGTCATCGCAAGGTTGTTGAACAAAGTAAAGGCACCCCTAGGTAACTCTATATACCATTTCGTCGCAGGCCCTGCAAGGGTGCTTTGAAATAATCTCAAACGGACTGAGTCCCGATGCAAGGAATTGGAAGAGCACCATAGGTGGAATGTCGTAACGTGTTCACTCGGATCCTCTCCTAGTTTGACTTCGAACTTAGGTATGTCCGAAGGAAGCTTGGTAGGGACAGCCGTCCAAGAGGGGTCATGAGCCACAGGATCGTTCGTAAGTCTCGATAATTCAGGTAGATTGAGTGTCGTGAGGAAAGGGAGCCTAGGATGATGAGGTCTATGGACCGCTCCCTGGTTCATATAGGATTGATTACCACCATGACCTTGGCCATAATGACCTCCTCCTGTATGCCCCGTATAGGGTGGCGTGGAAGTAGCATAATGGGGTGGACCTTGACTAGTAGGAGCTACAAAGCCATAATTAGGAGAGTAAGCATGTTGTGAATACCCACCTCCATAAGGTGGAGAGACCTATCCATATTGCGTCCCATAATAGGGTCCATAGGTCATCGCTTGCGATGCCCCATGAGACACTCCATAGGTAGGGAGATACATTCCGGAAGTAGGAATATACATACCGGAAGTAGGGATATATGTCGTGGAAGTAGCAATCTAACCTCTAGAAACATGAACATAACCTCCTGAAACCACAGCTGGTATGTAGGCTTGAGACACAACTGGTCTAGTAATTGCAGTATGGATCTGACTCGTAGCTACGTGCCGACTCGAAGGACCACGTGAGTAAGGTGGAGGGTTTGCATTTGAAGAACTCGGAAGCAAGGACGAAGGAATCTCTGTAAGAAGAAATGTACTAGTACCTACCATCACTCGTCTAGAACCTGGTATCCCTATCGGATCACTAAATCTAGGCCTAGGAGGTATATAAGATGGGGCTTCCACCAATGGGATGGAAGGTGCAATGTGACTTACTCCCAAACCTCTCCGTAAGGTAAGGCATGGGATTTCCCCCAGGCATAGTGCTAGGCTCAAAGTTGGATTCAACATGAAATGTCAAATCGTGCATAGGAAAACCAGTTGTAACATAACTACCATAGCTAGTGCTAGGAGGGTCAAAGTGAGTCTTGGCATCATCCGACATTCCATATCGGTAACGTGTCAATGGGGAATCAGCCCTAGAGTGAGTAGGTCTATCATGCAAAGATCCTATCTAGGAAATCACAGGACCGAACTCAGCTAGGTCAGGTGAAGGATCGTATGTAGGAGTAAGTTACCCATCGTCAATACGAATGGGAGGAGGTGGCTCATGAATAGTCTCTGAAGGATCCTCCATGGTGTGTGAATCAGTGTGTGACATAGTCTGCCTAGACAATCTAGGCCCCTCTCCCAAAGGAGGAGGAGAAGTGGAAGGCAAAAGTCCTAATAACCAACGAGAACGGCGCGGAACCACACCCGAGTCCACAATGACTCAACAAAAAAGCAAAGACACTCTATTTACGTAAACCCTAGGCCAACTAGCGTGGATAGAGAAATCACTATAAAATATAAAGCCAAAATCAAGAAAACAAGGGCTGGATAAGTGAGCTCCCGAATGTGGCCAGTATGTCTCGCCTAGGAGAGGCTTGAGAGGCCCTTGTCACCACAAGCGGAGGTTCGAAACCAATTATTGTGGCCCTCAGCTTCAACGCGTAAAGTGACTGTGCTGTCCGACCCCAATCTAGCCGGGACACATGCAAAATAACCTCTACACATACCCCCTTGATATCCTAGGTAAGGTCACTAAGGTCACCTCAATATAATCAACACTCAGGCGGACAGTCGCAGGTGGGATTGACCGTATGGGCAGGGTAGCAAAGCCCGAAACTTTCGAAAGAGCCCCCATATATGAATACAATCATGGCTATATCATCGATGCTACATAGTTATCGACCAGGGGTTATCCCAATCAACAACCGCTCACACTGCCTAGTGCTTGACTCCCTTTTGAGAGGAGCTTCCTGAGAATGCTGGTTATATCAAGGATTTCACACACTCCCTGGACAGACACCTAGTTGTTGTCGTTTAGTGATCTTGGAGAATTAACTTTCAATGAACTATTCCAAGATCCTAAAACCTAAGCTTGTTGGTGCACCCTAGAAAAGAAAAGAGTGCAATTCATTTTATTTAGCGTTGATTTTAGTTGGATTTATTACTCAAAAATAGGATATGGTCGTGCAACTAATGGTGCTATGACGCAACAAGAAGCAAAATGCACACCTAACAATCAATGGAAATGCATTGTGTCCATGAAAACATGGTATGCGTACTATGTGTAATGCACAATTTCTTCTTCAAATGCTGAATGCAAATTTCCCTATATGAAGTCCTAACTATTACTCCAAAGAAAATCTAGATCTAATGCAAGTATAATGCAAAGTGCAAAATGCAATGCATGATGATAAGCAAATGTTTTTGGATTTTTTGAAAATAAAGAGATACAAAAAGAAAAAGAATGATTCTACCCACCCCAGACTCTGAAAGCACACATAAACATCATTCCAGCAAAGTACTAAGGCAAAAGGGACTCTAATGCACTAATCTCAAACAAAAAATCAAAGATGCCATGACAAGAACTTTCCTAAAAGAAAAAATTTAGGCTAAAAAAATGTTTCTGGTCAAACACGGAGGTATTAACAGACTCAGGCAGTGACAAAGGAGACTCGGCAACTAAAAGAATTCACTCAGCAATCCACTATCTTCCACAAAAAGGTAAAAACTAGAGTATACACGACTGTGCACAGTAAACCCGTGTGTATACGGGGAAATCCCAGGGGAAACCGCGTGTATACGCGACTGTAAGTGACAAACCCGCCTACAGGAAGAAAAAGATGCACAAATTCAAGGTAAACAGACAGGCTAAGACTAAATTCACACCAATCAGGCTCTACCAGGCATACATGCCCCCATACCCGACACAGAAACAAGAGAGAGAGAGCAATCCAAATACATTGAATGCCAATAAATCAACCCCCAAAGGACAATTACTAGGAACGCCCCAGCAGAGTCGCCATTTCTGTTATGGAGAGAAATTCCTATGGCTTGGGGTACCACAACAGACAGCTAGACTCCAGAAATCAATCTTTCCCAATATGCAATAGAAATAAAATATCTAACACTAAAGGATCGAACCTCGTACCTTATTCCGGACGGTTGAAATAGATCCCCGTTGAGCTTTCCAATCTTCAGCTTGAATTGTTATAACACGTCCTCAACAACAAGTAAACAATACAAGCATACTATATTTCATGGTGTTAGATCTATTCTAGCATATATAATCAATAATGTAAAAGCATTTGACATATTCCAATGGATACAATATTCATTCAAATACACATTACTAGACAGGAAAAGATCTTTCTATTAATATGAATCAGAGATTACAAGTGACAACCTCTGATGGCACGTCTGCGAACCGGAGAAACTGAATCCCCCACTTGGGCCTCCACCACCTCAATCCTCTATCACTTCGATAGCAAGCTTCTTAGCAAAAGGCAAGCTTGGGAAGAACACAACAGTGCTCCAAGGGACAAAGGGATGCAGACTCAAGCATAAGTTCTGGCAACAATGGACTATAGTTTCGTTACTCTCAATTCTCTCTTATGCTTTCAATGTCTCAAGGGTTCCTTATATAGCTTTTCAAAGGTATAATGAAAGGTCGAATCCGTGCGATCTCAAGGCATATGGAAGGCCAGGAGTCATATGAGTCGGATCCAAGTCAAGGAACGCTCCAAAAGTTTTTGGATTATGTACACATCCCGATGTACACGACTATAGAGGGAATATCCGCGTATGTATGCGGTTATCAGGGAAAAAGCCGCGTATATCACTTTTCTAATGTTTTTAGGGATGGTCAAGGATACATAAAAAGAAAAAAAGTGGTCCATAGGGGCTAATGAGTCTGCAGCGGGACAGGGGAAGGCCATACAATGTGTGATTCACCTAGTGTGGTGAAATCCGCTATAACACAAGGTCACAAGTCTAGAGATTGAATCGATTGTTTTTTCCAAGTAAAAGGGACAAGTACAACATGATTGATAATGACGTGACAATGTTATTGACACTTCATTTCACGATATGCCAAAAGTCGGTACTCCTCCATAGATTATTGTAGAATCTAAAGTGACCAAGTTGGGGGAATTCATTCTCAAATTTTGATGAAAAATTATGGACCTAGAAGAAAAGTTAGTTCTGAGTATCCCCCTCACGTTATGCAGAAGTGTCAGATACAAGTGCAGGGGGATGTTTGAAACATGCAAGAAGCTGAGGTGTATTGCGACAAAGTGTATGAGGAGGTTTTCCAAGCATGGGGGGCTTAGTAGATCATGCAAAGCTGTGAGAAATCACATACAAATAGAATGCAATGAAAAAAATTATGGATAAGCTTTGAGGGTCGTTGAAGACTCACCCACCTGTCGAGCATATAAGCAAGGCTGCTGAGATGAAGACATTACAATAGAAAGCAAGTAATCTCTAGATGTAGAAATAGAGGCAAATGGACCTGGTAGATGAGTTACATGTGGATGCATAATGATTTGTTGCGACCATTGGGATAGTACACATTGAATTCAAGCAGGGATTGGCCCCTCTGGAAGTAAGGACTTTAGTACACATTACTGTTGAAGTTGCTAAAGAGATGACCAAGTCAAATGATGCATCCAAACTATATATCACAGAGGTAAGAAATTGATCCAGGACTTTTGGTCAAAGTTAAACACACCAACCTTGTTAACTTGAATTGGATCGAGATGATCCACATGTGAGTGTTGGGTGCTTGTTGGATTGAGGTTCTATTTTTGCATTTTGGTACCTATTTTGTAAATTTTGGTAGAAGGTTGTGATGAAAGAAGGATAGTCAATTTTGACGATTTAGGTGGAGATCAAGGAAAAGTACATGTTTTGAAGAAGTCCAACCGAAAGGTTGGTTAGTTAGTTAGGATTTATGTCCACTTATGTAATGAGTGGAGTAGTGGGAGTGGGATGTAAATATGGCCATTAGATCCTATAAATATGTAACGAGTTGAGCTTTTAGAGGAATATAGATAGATAGAGAAAGGAAGCAATGAATGGGCAAGTCGATGTAACACTATTTTGAGTCGAAGTCTGAGTTGAGTCACAATGTATGAGTCAATCTGCAAGTTTTGTGTGTAGATTTGAATTAAAGGGTGATTGAGAAGATGTTTGTAAGTTGAGAGTACATACAAGAAGCATTTGAGTTGTGTCTCTTATGAATAAAAAACACTTTTGTGGTTTTCTCATACTTTGGGCTTCTAGGTTATATCTTGGTGTTCTTTTGTGTGATGTGTTGTCTTTTCTTATGAATCAATGGATGATTAATGCAATTTAAATGAATGATATGATGCATTATTGTCTGAATACATGATAATGGATTTAATTTATGCAGCTAATATGAATGTTTGGTCTTGTGGTCATCCATGATCTGTCAATGTATGGTATGACGATGTATTTCTTGTCGATGTATGTGTTAGTGAAAATCCCCTTTGCTACTACAGAAACGCAGTTCTTACAGCTCCCATAGGTGCTTCACGTGAGACTTCACCTACTCTACAGGTGTTCCCAGAAGGATCTACTCCTTCTAGGCCAGTGTCTTTGTGTTTGTTGGTAAGAGTGTGTATGAACGTGGGTTAGCATGAGTTTGTGCCAACACTTTCCTCTCATTGTAGAACCCAGTGGCAAGAAACATATATAAAGTGATTTCATCCCATAGTGGAGCTCAATACTATTTGGGTTGTTCCAACAACTAAATGATTTTCAAGGTATGTGCAACATAAGAATAGTTTTTTGTTGTGCTATTTTATAAGTATTTGTTTATTTCTTCTTGGAAATGAGTGAAGTTTATTATTGAGGTGGTTCAACATAATAGTTTTGTTATTCATGAGCATATTTTTTATATTCTCTCCCTATTATGTATTTATGGATGTCTTATGTTCCATGGATATTGTATAAATTCTATTTCATTTTCATCCAATCTTGATTTAAAAGTTTAATTACTTGTTGATTCAATCTCAATTCATTATAAATGGTTTTCAATTGATTTATTCATTCTATTCTGTTTCTTTGCATTTTCAAATAAAAAGAATGATTTCATTTAACATGTAAACATGAAAAGGTTCAATATATCTTAACCTTTTAAAGTGAAATAAGACTTACCCTTCAAGTTTGATCCTTTGTGGATAGGCATTTTTTTCCAAGGATGACGTTTAAAACAAAACAATAGTCTAAGTCATCTATTCAGACTTTTATTAAAAAACAATATCCCTTACTTTGAATGTTGTCACAACTTAGAAGACATTTCAAGCCAAAGTTATTGAAGGTCTGATTCGCATTTTCCATGCCATGTTATCTATTGCATTTGCATGAAGTTGTTAGGGGTGGCCTACAGTGGACGATCTTCAAGAGTTGCAAATTTCTCGGTTTACAGCGTCAGTTTCTGAGAGTTTCATCTTTCTGAATTTTCGCTTTCGGTTCCAGATTTTCCAATTTTCACATTATTTAGTAACTGAATCCCATTGATATAAATTTGAGATTTTTTCTAAAATTTAAATTTTTTTCATGTATGAAGTACCTGGATTTTCCCATACAGCTTGACTGTAAATATTGGGGTACCTGTCATTGCGTAACTTTGGCAACTTTGTTCAAAATATTTATGAATGGGATGTTTCTAGTGTGTTTGCTGATTAGTGCATTAGTTGCTTCTGGTATACCAGACAGGATTAAATTTGGCATTCATACTTCAGGAAATCAAGATCAAAATTAGTAAGTCTAATAACAAGAGCTAGTTGGGGACTCTATGTAAATGCTCTAAATGGATTACGTGATACTCTAAGAGGATCTCCCTTTGTAACGAGAGATTGAGAATGATAGCATTACCAAGGCCAAGATTGATAGGTCAAAGTTGTGAAGAACATTTTTTTAAGAAGCAATTTGCTTTCTTGAATGTTTAAAAATAATAATTTGCTTTCGTTATAGTTTAGACGGTGTTCCTGCCAATCTGTCTTTTTTTTAAGCATATTAGAATGAT
>LPNX011144564.1:36784-63766 GCA_001517045.1 Pseudotsuga menziesii
ACTATACCGGGAATGACTGACATACAAAGTCAAGATAACTGAGGAATGGCCGACTCAGGTTTCAACTTCCTTTGAACAAGAGCATAACGACGTATGGTGACTGAATGAAGGCAGCATAGACTCGATATACAAACTGGGACATCTCTATGACGCAGGAGGCATCAATAGAGGCTCCATAGGGACTGGAAGCTTAACCAGTTGGTGGAGATAAAAATCAGATAATGAGTACAACTCCTAAGTCAAACTATAACCCAACCAATGGATGATATACAGTGCTCTGTTCGAAGGTGACACAACTCGACAACTGCCAAAGATATCATCTTTTCTTGTCCGGATTTTTGGTTTTTTGATTTTTTTTTTGTCTTTTTCAGTTATTTGAAAATATTGAAAAAAGAATAAACTAGATTTATAGTTACAAACTAGGAGGAGACGAGTGTCATAAAGGAAAACAAACTAGTTCCAAGCAGTGGAACATACCTATGCTCAATGCAAGGATACATGTGTAGGATATAGACACTCGGGGGAAAACCCCCTCTCGGTAAAAAGGGAATCAAGCTGGGAAGGATATAAATAAAGGCTCTGCATGGCTAGACATGAGACAAGCTTGGGCTATATGGCTGAAACGCAATGTCAGGGGAGCCAGCATAAAGCTCAATAAGACAAGCAAAGCTCATGATAATGCATCCACAACTTGATACAAGGAGAGTCCGGGGGGAAATAGGCCAGCATAAGATCAAGAGGAGTATGAGGCTCTTTCTAAATGTCATGGCAATACTATACAATGGACTCCCACACCCTAAAGGGGGAAACATCGGCATGGGCACCAAATGCAAATATGGTGCTAACTAGGGTACCCATGTAAGGTGAGTCTCTACCACTCATATCATGCCACTTCTATAGCAGCAAGAAGGTTCCGTGACATAATAGAGTGGGTTCGTACCTAAGGATATAGTGACATGGTCATAAGGTCATGCAAAATGCAAACGGTGGTGAGCCTAACCTATATGCCAGTATAGACGTTATACCTGAGATCGGTACGAACGGGTCAATCCAAAGGCTGAAACATCGCTGAAAATGGTCTTCTACATCACAAATTAGGTCAGAAACGATCCAAAAAGGTTAGGAACAGTCAAAACTATAGGAAAGGGGGTAAAATTTTTCAAATATTTGAAATTTTTCCTATAAATAGTAAAAAATATAAATCATTTAAAACTTTTACCCATTTGAGCTCTGATATTCAACTGCAAATTCCAGGAGATCCAGCCGGTGGAATTCACAACCGATTCTTCCAGGTACTTACTCATGTTCTTAGCTTGCATTTCAATACAAATTTTATAATTTTTCATGGACAAATGAATTTTTAATGGCCAAACTTACATGAGCGCTACGGCCCACGTGGGTATCAAGGTTTTTTCCGCGTATAGGGCTAGCTATACGCGGAAAAGGGACCAGAAACCGCGTACATACGCGGCTGTTTTGAAAACAACTGCATATGACCCGCGCATAAGGATTTCTAAGAATCTAATGGACATTTGGTCAACTACTCATGCAGGATGGTGCTAGAGTGGCGAGAACGCGAGCATGGTGATGTAGAGGAAGCAGTAAGGGCTGGTAGAATGGCTCAAGAAGCTCTAAGAAGGTGCGGACTCTACAAGTTTTGGTGCCTAGGAGGCTTGAGGGCCAAACCAGGACTACTATAGATGCTTGTATACTATTGGGATCCAGACTCAGAGTCCTTCCGGCTAGACGGCATGTCCCTCACCATTGAGGTGGAGGATATCTATTTTATCACAGGTCTATCACGGCGAGGTGAGATGGTGAACCTTTGTTCCCGCAGAGGGCCAGGTCATGGGCTGACTATCGATGAGTACATAGCTGTGTACTGCTACCCAGAGACAGAGAAGGTGGGGAACCAAGTCCCTACCAACGCTATACAGGTACTGGGCCTAAAGGCCATACTACTGACGCTGGGCAGGATAGCAGGCTTAGCATCACTCCATCAGGCCTCTCGGCCACTGATGTTCTATGCGGTGGAGTGCATGACACCGACCATCTATTACTGGAGCACTTCCCTATCGAGAAACATGAAACATCAGCTCAGTGAGTGCAAGGCAGGTAGGATACGGAACTTCGGGTTCAGCAGTATCTTGAGCATGTTTTTCTTCGATCATGTTACAGGATTGAGCCCTAGAGTGGATGTTCCTCTCCACGGGGTTTGAGATCCGGCCCAACGATGTTGGGCAGATGCGATGCGTAGACTGGGGGGTGGTAGGGTGGCCAACCCTTATCCAACAGACTTTTTTCCATGGTGGAAACGACAGATTGTTGCCATAGAGGACTACCCTTATGAAGGGATAGACTTCCGAGGAGACCCAAACATGCCATTACCACCAGGGTCAGCATATGGAGACATAGGTAACGAATCTGGACCCTTACTCTTTTTAAAAATTTTGAAGTATTTAATTTTTTTTTGTGTTTTCTTGATTAATGGAATAAAAAAGACATGTTTTTGGGTGACAATACATAGTGACATCTACCATTCATGTGCATATGTGGGACCACAGCGACTAGAGGGCTTCCCACGTCATAGACGGAGGGGAAGAGGAGACAATATCACCGGTGTGGATGCGGAGCGAGCACTCCAAAGCATCCATACCAACTTCGTGTGACTAACTCACAGGATTCCCATGGCGTAAGTCGAGGACTTGCCTGAGGCTATGCAGAGACATGTGGTTGCTGTACCACGCGCATGGGTGCATTTATTCCGGCGGCTAGCTAGAGCCGTGATGACATATCATGATCACAACACTCATCCACCTCCACAGGACTAGACACCTGGGAGTGTATCTATTTTGTACTACCGTGTATATGATGGTGGCTTTCAAAGCCCCAATTTTGTATTATGACACTATGTATTACCACATTTTTGATGTATATAATTTTTTTTATGGTGATCGGTTTATTTATTTACATGTGTAAAAATTGTGTTTATGATTAGTTTATACTGAATGAAACAAATGCCAATCTAACACATAGTTAGCATATGAGTCAGCAATTTGATTAAAATTTCTTGGAATGTGTATATATGTTATGTTCTCAAATTGTCGTTCTAGCAATCTCACACGTAAGATTCTCCTCAATAACATCGGATCTCTAACATGGTACAAATGATTTAGTTGTGACACTACTAACTCTGAATCAAGATGTACCTCAAGAGAGAGAACATCATGCGAAATGGCATCCCGCAGAAGCTCGATAACGGCACTATATTCAGCAACATTGTTGGAAGATGGTCATAGACATACACCTCCTGAAGACATTACATGATCCATAGGAGTAAAAATCACCCAAGCAGCTGAGGCTGAGTGTTGAGTGTGACGGCTTGCACCATCTGCGAATCCTATGTAGGTGGAAGATTCCATTGAATCTGCCACAAGAAATGGAAACTAATCACAAACCCAATCACGATAAACAAGACCTAACTATGCAAAAAAGCTATACAATAATATACAACAAACAACCTTCGCTAAATATCATGCATAGTATTTTTTAAGATAGAGCCCATTTCTAGGCTCCGCCAAGGCTGTCCCTTCGTAATCCACTAACTCGTAGGAACCCTTATCTAATACTCGCTTGACCACGTAAGGACCACGCCACATAGGATTGAACTTCCCTACCCCCAAGGGTTCTTTCGATTGATCCCACAAGAGGACCAAGACTCCCTCACTAAACACTCTCGAACAGACAGACTTATCATATTGGGCCTTCACGCGATGCTTATTAACCTCCAGAGTCACCAAGGCATCTCTACGCTGCTCATCGAGTTGCTCAAGGTGAACCAAACGCTCCTCCAAAGGTGAAGTGTCTGGTAAGAGTTCTACGGCTAACTTCAACGAAGAAATCTCGCATTCAACCAGCAATATTGACTCCACTCCATGAACAAGCTGATATGGAGAAAAACCAGTGGCAGTCTTTACCGTGGTTCGGTATGCCCACAAAGTAGGGTACAACATAATATGCCAATTCGTCTTGCTTTGTGCGATGGTTCATTGGAGAATGGACTTAAGTGACTTATTCACAGCTTCAACCTGTCCATTCGCTTGAGGATAGTAAGAAGAGGAGTGCTCTTGCTTATATCCTAACTTGGAAGCCAACTCTTCCATCATACGATTCTGAAAGTGCAAGCCAAGGTCAGTGACAAGCTCTCTCGGAATCCCGAACCTAGAGATGATTTGGTTGAATACGAAGTGGGCGGCTGTCTCACCATCGGATTTTACTGTAGGCATTGCCTCAACCCATTTCGTGAAGTAATCGATAGCCACAATGATATGATGGTGCCCCCCAGCCGAAGCTGGGTTGCAATCCATAAAATATAGCCCCCACTTGGTGAAGGGACCGGCGGTGATAATAGGGTGTAACGGGGCAGGCTTTGAGCGCATGTTAAGTGCAAACACCTGGCAAGGGTGGCACCTCTTGACCACTTCAATACAATCTTTGAAGATCGACGGCCAGAAATATCCTACTCTCAAAGTCTTTTGGGCTGTAGCAAGCCCAGATAAATGACCACCACACGCCCCTCCATGGCAATCATTAAGCACTACCTCAGCCTCATCATGAGTTAAACAATGTCGTAAAAGGGAATCTACTCCACGGCGGTATAAAGTATTTTCCACTATGAGGTAGTTCTTGGAAACGTGATGTAATCGACGTCGCTCATATCGCGAGAGGTGAGTAGGGGTCTTCTGCGTTTGCAAATATACTACGATATCACCGTACCATGGGTCAGCCATTGAGATCAAGAAAATGTGTTCATCAATGAACGTATCTTCACATGCCGACTCCTCAGCCTCGCTCGAAAAATCTGATATGAGCTCTGCAAAGATTAAAGATTTCTTCGATTTTGCCGAAACAAACTCGAGATCAAACTCTTGCAGAATGACAATCCATTTATTATATTTTCCCCCAATCATCCTACGTGTGAGGATGAATTGAAATGGATTGACATGGGCAACAACCAAAGTTTGGCAAAGGAGAATATAATGTCTCAAATGCTGCACCGGATGTACAGTGGCCAAGGCAAGCTTCTCTACATGAGAATCCCGAATCTCTGTGTCAATAAGGTTTTGGCTCAGATAGTATATGACATGCTCCTGGAGCTCCTCATCCTCTTGAACCAAAACCATCCCAATCGTCTCTAAAGACGTGGCCACATATAATAGGAAATCACGGCTATAATCCGGAGGACTAATCACCAGGGCCGATGCTAGGGCTCTCTTAAGTGCATCGAAGGACTCCTGGGCTCGCTCATCCCATTCAAAGGGAGTATCCTTCTTCAGGAGACGCATGAAACCTCTAGTCAAATTGGCGAAATTGACAACAAATCTTTGTAGGAAGTTTGCCATGCCTTGCAAACACTGAAGATGACAAATATTTCACGGGGGAGACAACTGAAGTATTGCCTCCACTTTCAAGGGGTCGAATCTTATACCCTCTTCCGAAATGATAAATCCTAACAGACGACCTGATTTCACACAAAAGATGCACTTATGAGGGTTCAATCTAACAGTGTAATGATGGCATCTTTCGAACACCAATCTCAAGTGATAAGAATGATGCATCCTCATACGAGAATGAGTAGCGAGGTCATCCAAAAATACTTCGATAATGGACTTGAGATCATGGAAAATCAAGGTCATCGCCCACTGAAAAGTAGCTCTGGCGTTTTTAAGGCCGAAAGGCATTTTTCGATACGCAAATGTTCCCCAAGGACAAATAAATGCAGTCTTATGTTGGTCCTCAGGTTTAATTTGAATCTGATTATATCCGGAAAAACCGTCCATAAAGGAGAACAACTCACTACTCACACACTCATCCAAAATCTAATCTATAAACGGTGTGGGGAAGTTATCCTTAGGACAGGCACGGTTTAAATCACGGAAATCAGTGCATATACGGATCAGTCCTTTCTTCTTATCCACCGGAATGGGGTTTGAAACCCACTACGTCAAGGGAACGGGATATATGAAACCAGCTTTCAATAGTTTCTCTATCTCTGCCTTTATGGCGGGTGCTTTCCTAGGATTTACCGCTTGTAAACGCTGTCGAATAGGATTCGCATTGGGATAAGTCTTAATTTCATGTTTGAAAATCCGAGGGTCAATCCCTGGCATCTCATCGTAAGACCAAGCAAAAACATCGCGGAATTCCTTGAACAGCTCGGTATACTCATGAATCTCATCTTGGGAACAATCCGCCCCAATGTACACATTCTCAACCGTACCAGGGTTGCAAGAAATGTTGATAGGAATATTTGATGATATGTTTGCCATGTTTCCATCAGCCATCTGACCAGGAGAGCTTAATGGAATCATGGGCCTACCAGCTTTCTGCCTAAGAATCTCCTTGTAATCCTCATGCTCCAAAAGGTCAAGCTCTGGAAGGAAATATGATCTATGATGGAGTTCCTCCCATGGTGGCTCAACTCCCGACATAGCCTCGATGATCGCTTCATCTAAAGGGAAAACCATATCAAGGCAATCGTGGGCATGAGAAGACTGTATTGCCCATGCAGGCAGCACATAGGGGTCTTCTTCCTCTGTCCGTGAAGAAGAAGAACAAGGCTTTGTAGCAGATTGAATATTAGCTTGGTAAGCAATCATGGCTGCACGCAATGGCACACTCGTCTCAATGGCCTCACTCGAAGGACTCGGTCAAGGAAGAATCCAAGGATCTCCCATATGACTTGTGCAAAAAGGCACCGATCTCATAGACGTGGAAGCACCATTGAAACTAGCTCCTATCATGAGGACGGGTGCAGGACAACTAAAGGTTCCCATGAGGGAAGGATACATACCTATACCGACACTCCCAGTTACCGGCTGGGAATGTTCAACTTTCGAAACCAAAGCTTCCGAAGATGCACTAACAGGTGGATTCTTGAATGACATCTGATCAATCGTCACAATCTTCCCATTATGAGGAAAGCATACAACACGAAATATGGAAGACGCAACGGCTTGCATACTGTACATCCAATTTCTTCCTAGTAAGATATTGTAGTTAAGGGGCGCATCAACCACCTCGACCTCTATTGCAACGGTCTTCCCTCCCAAACGAACTTTAAGAGAAGGAAGGATACTGTGCGGCCTAAACGATCTCCCATCAAAATTAGTTAACATGATCGTAGACTTTGACAACTCAGGAGAACCAAGACCCTTCCAGCAAGACAAAGACATCACAGAAGCAGCAGCGCCTTCGTCAATCACAGTATGCTTGATGATCATATTAAGACATTCTACATGCACCAAAAGGGACACATAGTAGGGAAAGCGAGGCTGATGTCCTACGGTTTCAAACTTGATCACTGAGGAAGAATCATCACCATTCACACCAAGAGTGGAAATCAAAGCCTTCCTTTGTGACAGACAACTCTGAAGCACTTCCAATGCAGACATCGCGGAAGGATTATGACCCAAGTCCTCGACAACTGAATAGTTCTGGGTGGCTCGAGCATTTGGATTATGCCCCAAACGCTTAAGTACCCCCTTAGGAATGCGAGGTGCAGCTTCAGGTTTATCCGCAGGTTTCTCAATACGCAAAGGGGTTCCTGGTGGATCAGGTTCTTTGCCTGGGTTGGGTTGTGACGAAGAATAATATTTCTCACGCGTCACAACTTTCATGCCACGAACCATATTAATGCACCCACGACCACTAGTTTCAGGTGGATCTTCATCACTAGATTGATCATGGGACTTCGAGTTCATATCTTGGTTATGCGGTAAAGGGTTCGTTAATAGAGCTGGGCCCTGTTCTATGAACTTCGAAGCTTCATCCATCCTAGGGCACAAGTAAGTGAGGTGATCATCCTTACAAATCTTGCAAGGAAACTTAACCTTATGCTTATTCTGCTTGTCCCCCTCAGCATTTTTATTGTTCTTGTCATTATTGTTGGCATTCTCATGTTTATTCCCACCCTTCTTATTATTGTTTTTACCATTTTTTCTATTCCGTCCAGGTTGCTAGTTACCTTTCCAGTTGGACGATTGCACAGCAAGTACATTCGCCGTTTGGGCGGGCTGAGACGAAGTCATAGCTTGTCCCAAGGCAGATTGGTTGATTGACAATTTAGAAACTTGTTTCACAACCGAACCTGCATGTTTCTTACTTGCACTACCCACAATGCCATCAGAATGTGGTCCAGGTTTGACCTTGGGATCGAAACTAGAAAGAGGGGCATTAGGTATAATCTCATATAACAAACCAGACTGAGAATAGATCAAGTCTAGTTCCTGCGCCCTAAAGATGGCTTGTTCCTCATTCTGCACTCCGGATGTGGAAACATCCTTCACGATATATGGCAATAAATATTTGAGGAACCACTCAAGGGGGAATTCCGGTGGTATAAAGGCTTTGATTAATCTCTTCCATCTACGCCACTCCTGAATATGATCAGAAATATGGGTGGCTTTATCTAGCCGAAATGTCGACAAGAGTTCAGTACCAACATCATATCGTATCGGTAGCTGGAAGTGATTAAGCAAAGTCATCGCAAGGTCGTCGAACAAAGTAAAGGCACCCCTAGGTAACTCTATATACCATTTCTCCGCAAGCCCTGTAAGGGTGCATTGAAATAGTGTCAAACGGACTGAGTCCTGATGCAATGAATTGGAAGAGCACCATAGGTGGAATGTCGTAACGTGTTCACTCGGATCCTCTCCTGGTTTGCCTTCGAACTTAGGTACGTCCGAAGGAATCTTGGTAGGGACAGCCGGCCAAGCCGGGTCATGAGCCACAGGATCGTTCGTAAGTCTCAATAAGTCAGGTAAATTGAGTGTCGTGAGGAAAGGGAGCTTAGCATGATGAGGTTTAGGGACCGCTCCCTGGTTCATATAGGATTGATTACCACCATGGCCTTGGCCATAGTGACCTCCTCCTGTATGACCCGTATAGGGTGGCGTGGAAGTCGCATAATGAGGTGGACCTTGACTAGTGGGAGCTACAAATCCATAGTTGGGAGAGTAAGCAGGTTGTGAATACCCACCTCCATAAGGTTGAGAGACCTATCCATACTGCGCCCCATAGTAGGGTCCATAGGTCATCGGCTGCGATGCCCCATGAGACACTCCATAGGTAGGTACATACATTCCGGAAGTAGGTATATGCATGCCGGAAGTAGGGATATATGTTGAGCAAGTAGCAACCTGACCTCTAGAAACATGAACATAACCTCCCGAAACAACGGGTGGTATGTAAGCTTGAGACACAATAGGTCTAGTAATCGCAGTACGGATATGACTCGTAGCTATGTGCCGACTTGAAGGACCACGAGAGTAAGGTGGAGGGTTTGCATTCGAAGAACTCAGAAGTGAGGAAGAAGGAATCTATGTAAGAAGATATGTGCTAGTGCCTATCGTCACTCGTCTAGAACCTAGTATCGCTATGGGATCACTAACTCTAGACCTAGAAGGTATATAAGATGTAGCTTCCACCGTTGGGATGGAAGGTGCAATGTGACTAGTACTCCCAAACCTCTCCGCAAGGTAAGGCATGGGAATGCCCCCAGGTATAGTGTTAGGGTGAAAGTCAGATTCAACATGAAATGTCAAATCGTGCATAGGAAAACCAGTGGTAACATAACTACCATAGCTGGTGCTAGGAGGGTCAAAGTGAGTCTCGGCATCTTCCAGCATTCCATACCGGTATCGGGTCAATGGGGAATCTGGCATAGTATGAGTAGGTCTATCATGTAAATATCCTATCTGGGAAATAACGGGACCGATCTCAGCTAGGTCAGGTGAGGGATCATATGTAGGAGTAAGTTCCCCATCGTCAATACGAATAGGAGGAGGTGGGTCAGGAATAATCTCTGAATGATCAATGTGTGACACAGTCCTCCTGGACCGACTAGGCCCCTCTCCCAAAGGAGGAGGAGAAGTGGAAGGCGGGAGTCCTGCTAACCGATGAGAACGACACAGAACCGCACCCAACTCCACAATGACTCAACAAAAAGCAAAGACTCTCTATTTACGTCAACCCTAGGCCAACTAGCATGCACAGAGCAATCACTATCAAATCTAAAGCCAAAAGCAAGCAAACAAGGGCTGGATAAGTGAGCTCCTGAATGTGGCCGGTATGTCTCGCCTAGGAGAGGCTTGAGAGGCCCTTGTCACCACAAGCGGAGGTTCGAAACCAATTATTGTGGCCCTCATCTTCAACGCATATAGTGATTGTGCTGTCCGACCCAAACCTGGCCGGGACACATGCAGAATAACCTCTACACGTACCCCCTCGATATCCTAGGTAAGGTCACTAAGGTCACCTCGATATAATCAACGCTCAGGCGAACATTCGCAGGAGGGATTGACCGTATGGGCAGGGTAGCAAAGCCCGAAACTCCTGAAAGAGCCCCCAGATACGAATACAATCTTGGCTATATCGCCGGTGCTACACAGTTACCAACCAGGGGTTATCCCGATCAACAACCGCTCACACTGCCTAGTGCTTGACTCCCTTTTGAGAGGAGCTTCCTGAGAACGCTGGTTATATAAAGGATTTCACACACTCCCTGGAGAGACACCTAGTTGTTGTAGTTTAGTGATATTGGAGAATTAACTTTCAATTAACTATTCCAAGATCCTAAAACCTAAGCTTGTTGGTGCACCCTAGAAAATAAAAGAGTGTAATTCATTTTATTTAGCGTTGATTTTAGTTTGGCTTTATTACTCAAAAATAGGATATGGTCGTGCAACTAATGGTGTTATGACGCAACAAGAAGTAAAATGCACACCTAACAATCAATGCAAATGCATTGTGTCCATGAAAACAGGGTATGCGTACTACGTGAATGCACAATTTCTTCTTCAAATGCTGAATGCAAATTTCCCTATATGAATTCCTAACTATTACTCCAAAGCAAATCTAGATCTAATGCAAGTACAATAAAAAATGCATAATGCAATGCATGATGATAAGCAAATATTTTTTGGATTTTTTGAAAATAAAGAAATACAAAAAGCAAAAGAATGACTCTAACCACCCCAGACTCTGCAAGCACACATAAACAACACTCTAGCAAAGAACTAAGGAAAAAGGACTCTAATGCACTAATCTCAAACAAAAAATCAAAGATGCCATGACAAGAACTTTTCTAAAAGAAAAATTTTAGGCTAAAAAAAGGTTTCTGGTCAAAAACAGAGGTATTAACAGACTCAGGCAGTGCCAAAGGATACTCAGCAACTAACAACATTCACCCAGCAATCCATTATCTTCCACAAAAGGTAAAAAACAAAGGTATATGCGAATTTGCATAGTAAACCCGCGTGTATACGCAGAAATCCCAGAGGAACCCGCATGTATACGCGACTGTAAGTGACAAACCCACATACAGGAAGAAAAAGATGCAAAAATTCCAGGCAAACAGACAGGCTGAGACTAAATTCACACCAATCAGGCTCTACCAGTCATACATGCCCCCATACCCGACACAGAAACAAGAGAGAGAGAGCAATTCAAATACATTGAATGCCAAAAGATCAACCCCCAAAGGAAAATTTCTAGGAACTCCCCAGCAGAGTCGCCAATTCTGTTACGGAGAGACATTCCTATGGCTTGGGGTACCACAACAGACAACTAGACTCTAGAAATCAATCTTTCCCCAATATGCAATAGAAATAAAAACATCTAACACTAAAGGATCGAACCTCGTACCTTATTCTGGACGGTTGAAGTAGATCCCCGTTGAGCTTTCCAATATTCAGCTTGAATTGTTATAGCACATCCTCAACAACAAGTAAACAATACAAGCATACTATAGTTCATGGTGTTAGATCTATTCTAGCATATATAATCAATAGTGTATAAGAATTTGACATATTCCAATGGATGCAACATTCATTCAAATACACATTACTGGATAGGAAAAGATATTTCTATTAATATGAATCAGAGATTACAAGTGACAACCTCTGACGGCACGTCTGTGAACCGGAGAAAATGAATCCCCCACTTGGGTTTCCACCACCTCAATCCTGCATCACTCCGATAGCAAGATTACAAGCAAAGGGCAAGCTTGGGAAGAACACAACAGTGCTCCAAAGGGACAAAGGGATGCAGAATCGAGTATAGTTCTGGAAACAATGGACTATAGTTTCGATACTCTCAATTTTCTCGTATGCTTTCAATGTCTCAATGGTTCCTTATATAGCTTTTCAAAGTGATACTGAAAGGTCGAATCCATGCGATCTCAAGGCATATGGAAGGCCAGGAGTCATATGAGTCGGATCCAATTCAAGGAATGCTCCAACAGTTTTGGATTATGTACACATCCCGATGTACGTGACTATAGAGGGAATATCCGTGTATGTACGTGGTTATCGGGGAAAAGGCCGCGTATATCATTTTTCTAATGTTTTTAGGGATGGTCAATGATACATCAAAAGACAACAAATGGTCCATAGGGAATAATGAGTCTGCAGCTGGACAGGGGAAGGCCATACAATGTGTGATTCACCTAGTATGGTGAAATCTGCTATAACAAGGTCATCAAAATATTTACAAACCTTAGCATGTTACTATGCTATAAAAATATCAAAACTACATTGTAAGCAAAGTTTGGGTTTATGCATTGTAATCTTAAAACATTGTAAAACCATATTATATAGTAATTCCACCATGAACATCAAGGACCATAAAGGAATGCATTAATACCAAAACATGTAGTATCATGCCAACAATAAGTATGTAAACCCTCACCCTCTATTGATAACAAGAGGTCACCATATGGAGAACCATACGCTTTACAAACCTTACACTATTACAAGTGGACATTTTCCCCATGGAAAATCATTGCTATTGCAACACTTGTGCGTTTCTATTGCCACGAACATGACCCCTTCTTTTTGTGGGAAACATTTCATGGCTATAGAAACACTTTCCACTCTTCTTCGCAAGTGCGATGAATGTCTTGTTTTTACACTAAAATCTTGTCCTCTTGATCCATGTGTTAACCCTTTCCCTAATCCCCAAATTTATCTCTACTAAACTGGATTGATGCTAAAGCTTTTTCTTCCTTTTTTCCCTCTTTAGGAAGGGCGACACTCTTATCCTTCATGCCAGGTGTGCTGAAGGCACTTTTTTCCCTTCATGCTAGGTGCGTCGATGGTGCTCTTTCCTTTCATGGAAGGTGTACCGATGGCTTTTTTAGGGCAAAAAACGAAGCTTCGAGACCCTTCTCGAAGGAGGATGAGGTGGAAGTCTATCCCTATCATTTAAGTGAAGTTGCATTTGGTTCCTAACCTATGGGGAATATCCCTTAGACTCCTCCTCTTAATCCTCAACCTACTCTATCCATTTAGCCTTATAAATTAAACCCTCTCTCCATTGTGAAGGGAGGGAGGACTATGGTACTATTATGCTGGTGGAATTTCTAGGTGGTCCCTATCATCGATTGAGAGGCCTACTAGTTTTCTTTGGAGGATTTGGCTTGGATTGTTGGATGGAAAGTTGCAGCATTAAGGCTAGGTTATGACATTCCTTCTTTTATGTAATTATATGTATCTCCTTGATTACATTAAGACAAATCTCTTTCCATAAATATTACTATGTTGATAATGTTTAGAGCTTTCTTCCTTAATTGTTAGCTTAGATCAATTCATGTTTGGATACACATGTGATGTTTGCTTATTTCCACTTGCTTTATAGGGTTTTGCAACTAAATATCTGAAGATTCTGGAGCTTGGATCAACAAAGACAGAAGAGGATTTTCATATTTCAGGTAAGTGATCTATATGTTATCTTGCATTTCCATTTGATCAAGGAAAGTAGATTGTATTCTATATTTGATTTGTTCTAGATCCACTTGGACTAGGGAGATTTAGCTTAAGTCCACTTAAGTAGATTTATCCGATAACAAATTTGGCGACTCTGCTGGGGAGATTACATAGATATTATTTCTTTTGTTTTTTATTTCGTATATGTTTATTAATTCATTTTCTAGCCTCTAGAGACCATCCCTCCTTTATATTTTCTCTTTAAAGAGTGTCTTGCATCCTCTTGATACTCTTTGGATCACTATTAGACCTTCTTCCCTTCTCCCATAGGAAATATGGATTTTACTCTATCTATTTCTCCACCAGCGCACCTAGGTTGTGTGGATAGAGCGTTGTTGGTATAATTTTTTAGTGTCGTAAGTGTTGGCTCTATAGTGTTGGTATCATTTTTAAGTGTTGTAAGTGTTGGCTCTTTTCCTTAGGAGAAAGTGCATCGTCGATGCTCTTTTGTTGTGTTGTAAGTGTGCCTTCCCCTCATAGGTGCTCTTTTGTAGTGTTGTAGGTGCATCAGTCCTCTCATAGGTGCTCTGGTGCAGTATAGGGAGGTGCGCCGCTCTTTGAAACTCAGTTTTTAGCTTGATTTTCCTTCTTTTTTAGGTTTTGGTTTGATGGATTTTGGGTTTAGGCTATATGTGATAGTCATACACCCCTTAAACCCAGCATTATATCTTCCTCCCCTCAGTCATTGATATATTTTGTTGCATTTTTGTTGTTTTGGAGCAATTCTTAATTGTTTTGGAGTTGTTTAGGTGCTTATCATATTACTTTACATTTATGAATGAACGGAGTGTTGTAGATACTCTCTCTTTTTCTGTTTTTAGATCTAAAAATAGAATTATCCTTTTCTTTATTGTTTAGATTCATGTTTGTTTGAAGAGAAAACTCAATCAAAAGAGAAGCCAAAAAAAAAACAAGTATCAAGAGGACACCCATAGGAGCATGTATGAATCCATAGGTATTTTAAAGAATTGTCATTGATGTTGATATTTGAAGATTCAGAGTTGGCTTTGACTAGAACTCGGTTTGCTTAGATCTCTGATTTATGTCTTCTTTAACAGGAAACTCTTTCCCTACCTTAGGTAGTTTTGATAGAAAGAGAAATGTCTATTTTCATGTAGCTAGGATTTGCATTCTTTTTACATTTTCTTTCTACCCAACATGTATCGAATTAACCGCTCAAGATAAAATTAATGCTAGCTTAGGTTTAAAATCATTTAGTAACTGTGTGTAAGTTAGTGACGTGTTCTGATGTCATCAAGCATGGAAGCTGTCATTTATTGCATGCACTGCATCCTGGGGTATGAGTGGTTCCTCCATGTACTATTGGTATATCAAGCAGCCTTTCATGTACCCTTGAGGTATACCAAAAGGTACTTCACATACTCGATTTTATATTAGAGGGCCCCTTTCGAACGGTTGTGCATTAGACAACACCACTATGGATTTGAGATCCCCCATACCTAGTGTATATTGGGAGACCCTCTTAGGATTCCTGTGACCATCTGAGTTAACCTTTTGGCCATCTTGGCATCGTAGAAATGTGAAGCCTTTATAATCCCATGAGAGTCCTTAATTTTGATCCACTCCTATTCACAAAGTTTTCTTGTGGCTTTTATACTTGAGTAGTATTTCAGAGATCTTAGAGAGTTCAAAATGGGAGACTTTCCTAGGACCACTAGTCAAGAGAACCCTTTTCAAGGTATGTCTTTTGTTTCTCCCCCTTGTGGGGATGTTGTTCCTCCCTTCATGGCCACTTTGAACCTTCCTCGATTGACTATAGGATTACCTCTATGGTTATTCTCCAATCATGTCATACCTAATGCACCCTTTGTGTCATATCTTATTCCTTTACCACATGAGAATCAACCTCATGTTAACCCTTCTCTTCTTCGTCGAATGTTGAATCGAGTCCCCTTTCTTCCTCTTCACTTGTTGAAAACTCTAATGTTAGTAAACGGGTGGGTAAGAAGAAGAACGCTAAGAAGAAGGTCATAGCTCCAACCTCTAATATTCATGTTGGAAACCCACCAGCCACTCGTCATCATGCTGGGAGTATTGATATACCTTTTTTCACCACCCGTAAAGCTAAGTTCCCTTCTATACTTTGCAAGGGTGATCACCTTATTAATGGCTATCCTGGTATTTCCCTTGTGTCATAAGTGTGGTCTAAATATCCTGTGTTCTTAGTCTCTAATCATCATGCTGATGATGCCCCGTCAACCAGTAACTCTTTGGTTAAGAGTCAAAAGGAAAAGCTAGGTATCCTTGGTTGTTATGTAAGGATATACAACGTACTTACCTTTTTCCTCGCATGGATGAATCATCAAAGTTGTTGGAAGATATTATTGTTCCTCAATAATGGCTTCCAACCGGTTATCATAAGTTGTCCTTCGACATCCCATTGGTTGATCAAGTGGTCAATCCAAGTCCATCCTTGGTCGATACTACTCTTCCTTTGAAGAGTGAAGTCAAAGAGGTCGATCCAAGTCCATCCTTGGTTGACCCCACTCTTCCTTTGGAGAGTGAAGTTAAAGTGGTTGAGTCAATGTCATCTCCACTCGATCCCACTCTTTTGTTAGAGAGTGTTGAGACTAAAGTAGTCCCTTCAACACAGTCTTCATCTTGTCCCTCTCTTCTAATCGAGAGTGAAAACCATCCTGTTGAAGTTTTCACAGTTAGTTCTTATTATTCTATGCAAGAGGATGTTTTGTCTCTTTCGACAGAACCCTCTCTAAGTAGTGAGGTTATTTCATTTGACTAAATTAACTTAACAAAATCCTATCTTCATTCGAGTGTTCCTTTCCAGATAGCTGTGTGAGTTACTTCTAAGATCATACTCCGCAATATTCTTGACGAAGGGGATTCTATTAGTATTCTATCCTCTATTGCTTGGCAAGCTATAGGATCTCCTCCGCTGTCCCAGCCACCGATCAAATACTGGATTTTAATCAAATACCTACAATGCCTTTAGGGATCCTTCCTCAGTTTACTATCAATTTGGAAGGAAAAACAGTCTGTATCGATGTTATGGTAGTCCAAGGTCCCTTAGATTTTAATCTTCTCCTTGGGCGTGATTATGTTTATGCCATGAAATATGTAGTGTCCACACTTTTTCAAGTGATGTATTTTCCCCATGATGGGAATATTTAGACCATTGATCACCTTTCATTCATTAAACTTGATCATCGTATGACTCTTAGTCATCAGACTCCCCTAAATGTCCTGCATGTTCTTGTGTTTTATTCCCCTTCTAGTTAGCTTCTTCCCATCATAGGTAAAATGGGGGGCATGGCTCCAGCCTATGGAAATCATACTGGAGTTAATTTGTTACCTTCTTATGTATGGGGGAAACCCACCAAGCCTGGACATTGTGTTGTCTTAGAACTGTTTGTGAGCATAGTTCCTTTTCTATGTCAAGCTCATTTAAAAATGAAACAGATGTTGTGAGTATAGTTCCCTTTTTTTGTCAAGCTCGTTAAAAAATGAATCATATGCTTGTGATAATGGTTCCCATTCTGTGTCAAGCTCATTAAAAATGAAATGGATGTCCTTGAGCATAGTTACTTTCTTTTTCAAGCTTATGTAACAATGAAACAAGTCCCCTCAAGCATAGTTACTCTCTGTTTCAAGCTCGTGTAAAAATGAAATAGGTCCCCAAAAGCATAGTCATTTTTCTATTTCAAGCTTGTGTAAAAATGAAACAGGACACCTTGAGTAGTTTTTATTCTTGGTTTCAAGCTCGTTTAAAAATAAAACTGACCTTGAGCAGAGTTCTTGTTTCGTGTCAAACTCGTTAAAAATGAAATAGATTCTTCCATTGTTTCAAGACTCATTTTTTGAAACTTCATTTGATCTACTTGTAAAGAAGACAAAATGAAGCTTGGGGGTCATGTACTGTACTTTTTTGGAATTTGGCTAATGGATAGTTATACTGTGGGAAAGTACCAACCACTGGACATCATGTTGACAAATCACCCATCAATGGGATTCATGTTGGGCATACTTTATTTTTGTTTTGAGCTCATTAAACCATGAAATGACCCTTTCAGCATAATTCTTTCTCTGTTCCAAGATAGTTAAAAAATGAAGCAGATACCCTGATCATTCTTTCAATCAATATTTGAGCTCATTGAAAATAGTAATATGGTGTTGAGCTTACTTTTCATTTTTCATGCTCTGGTTAAAACATGAAAATTGGTTTGAGCTTACTTTACTTCTTTTTCATGCTCTGGATTCAAACATGAAAAAGTATCAAGCGCCTTTTATACCTTCATCGTTCTCGTTAAAAACTTAGTGAAGAGGTATCGAGTATAGTTTTAGTTTTTTTCAGACTCATTCAAATTGGATTATGAAAAAAGAACCCGTTATGGAGTTATATTAATCTCTTTTTAGTCTCCTTAAAAACATAAAAATATTGCCAGCGAACTTGTTATGTTCATGCTTGTAAAAGGATAAGAAAGATTGACTAGTCGGTTGTAGGTTATCTCTTTTTCAGAACGACTAGGACTATTTACGAAAAGAGAACCTTTTGGATTTTTCTTAGTCATTTAAAACTCTCTAAACATGAAACAACAAATGAGTTTTCTTTCATTGGACTCATAAAATCAAACGATGAAAGACCTTTTTTTGGGAATGAACCCATCATTTATCAGGTTTGTAAAAAATTTGAGATTGGACTTGTCCAAAGGATGAGCTATATCGATCTTTTGTTACCCTTTTCAATCTCGTTAAGAAGGAAAGAGTTACTCATCAATCATGATGGGGAAATTCAGGAAAGAGTTTGTATTTTTTTATGGCAGTACATAGTCACTTTTGAACATGGCACTCATTTGCATATGCATTTAAATACTTTAGTAATCCATTTGTCTTCAATTCCTGCTAATTCCTAGAGTCTTATTACTCCTTTGAGTTTTCCTAGAATACTCTCATTGTCAGTTGAATTGGGGGATTGGTATCATTCTCGTGTCAATACTTCCAAGTCATGCCATGCCCATGTTCAAGAGAAGTTTGGGCATCTGTTTACTATCTATAGTCAGTTTACCTTCTATCATGTTGGTCATCCCTCAGTCAGTTTCATACATTCCTCTCATGTCTGGTTTACTTTAAAACATCTATGATCGTGTTTTGTGTCGATTATGGTGGATTCATCATGGCCCTCCTTGACGGGTCTATTCTTGTCGACTTCACATCCTTATCCAGGAATTAGACTTAGAAACAAATTCGAGTACCTTGGTCCTACATTCCTTAATGGTAGGTTACCTCGCTTTGAACATGAGTTTACATCATTGACTCTTGATTGAAATATTTCATCAAGTGTTCAATTATAATTGCTTTATTCACATTCGATGGTATGTACTGTGATACCTTGGGGATCATTGACATCAATGGTGATTTCCCTCACACCTGTTAACAATTTACATTATTGACTGGTAATCAAGTGGTTTCTACCATGTTTGACATCAAGACATTATAATCACATGGTTAGATTCGCATCGTTGCAGGTTCAGCTTGAAGACCTTGGGTTGTTAGATATTATTGCCTAGGTTGCGATGGAGTTTGTTTTGAGTCATATTACACAGATCCACATTGTATTGGTCGTGGTTGTGTTATCATCTCATCATGGATCTACGCTTGTGTCTAGTAGCCATGATTTTGTTCAGTCGGTCTCTACTACCATGGATCTGCATTGTATTGGTAGGAATCCTTTTTTTGAGTCATTTGAGATTTGAGTGAGTGGTACTGCACCAGCTTCCAACCAACATCCTTGCCTTCAATTTATTCACTTCGCAAAGAATTCACCTATAGCATTCATATAAATTTATGCTTTGGGGGGCATTCTATTACACTGAATTATTTTCTTCTTGATCCATGTGTTAACCCTTTTCCTAATCCCCAAATTTATGTCTGTTAAACTAGATTGATGATGAGTTTTTTTCTGCCTTTTTTCCCTCTTTAGGAAGGCAGATGCTCTTGTCCTTCATGCTGGGTGTGCCGAATGTGATTTTTCCCTTCATTCTAGGTTTGTTTATGCTTCCGCTCTGTCTCCCACTTCTAGGTGCGCTAACAGTGCTCTTTCCCTTCATGGAAGGTGCACCAGTGGCATTTTGAGGGAAAAAAATGGAGCTTCGAGAGCCTTCTCGAAGGTGGATGAGGTGGAGGTATATCCCTATCATTTAGGTGAGCTGGGATTCGGTTCCTAACCTATGGGGAGGATCCCCTAGACTCCTCCTCCTAATCCTCAACCTACTATGTCCCTTTAGCCTTATAAATTAAACCCTCTCTCCACTGTGAAGGGAGGGAGGACTATGGTACTATTATGCTGGTGGAATTTCTAGGTGGTCGCTATCATCCATTGAGAGGCTTACAAGTTTGATTTGGAGGATTTGGCTTATATTTTTGGATGGAAAGTTGCATCATTAAGGATAGGTTGTGACATTCCTTATTTTATGTAATTCTATGTATCTCCTTGATTACATTAATACAAATCTCTTTCCATAAATATTATTATGTTGATAATGTTTAGAGCTTTCTTCCTTAACTGTTATCTTAGATCAATTCATGTTTGGATACACATGTGTTGTTTTCTTGTTTCCACTTGCTTTACAAGGTTTTGCAGCTAAATATATGAATATTCTCGATCTTGGATCAACAAAGAGAGAAAAGGGTTTGCATATTTCAGGTAAGTGATGTATCTGCTATCTTGCACTTCCATTTGATCTAGGAATGTAGATTGTATTATTTATTTGATTTGTTCTAGATCCACTTGGAGTAGGGAGATTTGGATTGAGTCCACTTGAGTAGATTTATTTGATAACATTCATGTAACAATTGCTATGAATGGATGTATTCTACCACAACGATGTTTTGTCACTATTTCGACGAAAAAATGGTTTGTATTTCGATAAAGATCCATCTCTATTGCGACGTTAATTTAGCAACAAAGGCCAGACAGGTCATCGCAATTGTGATGAAAGGCAATATTTTTAAAAAATCAGTAATGTTCTTCCAATGATGTTTTCATTGGTTTAGCGACGGATCTTCATTGCTGTATCGATGAAGGGTTCGTTTCTCCACCGACAGAAGGCATTTAAAAAAAGAATATTGCGACGAAGTTGTCATTGGTTTAGCGATGAAGCTTAATTGGAGGATCGATAAAGGGTGCTTCGCAGTAGCGACGGTAACAATTTTTTTTTTAAAAACAAGTTTGTTGCGATGAAGATTTCGTTGGTTTAGTGATGAAGTCTCATTGGAGTAGTGACGAAGGGTTCGTCGTTATAGAACCGGAAGGTAATTTGTTTTTCAAAAAAAACAAGAAGTTGCAACAAAGGGTTGGTCACTATAGTGACGATAGGAAAATTTTTAAAAAAAGCTCTGACGAACTTGCTATACTAGCAATGACAATGTTCGTCGCTAGTATATAAAGGTCATCGACACTTGATAGGTATGTTCGTCGCTTTATCCTCATTGATAAGCATCGCATATAAATCTATCAAATGGGATAGAATAGTTGTGTCATCCTCAATAAAAAAAATTATGTTCAAAGTGAGACTTAGTTCATTTCTATTATTTTCTTCAAAATAAATTTCATCATATTATTTGATCATACAAATTAGATTATGTCCCACTCCCCTTAGGAATAGTCACTGCAGTTCTATTCCCTAGTCACAGATCTTCTTCCTAGTTCTTGGAATTTATCCCATCATATGACAACTACAAGTTTCTCCACAAGCTACTAGTAGCAGACACGGTCTAAATTCCGTTACAAAATTATACACTAAGGATATCACACAGGGACATGGAAGCAAGAAGCATGCAAGGCCTCATAAAATGGAGCTTCCATAAAGAGTATTGATTGCCTCTGTTTCCTCTAGTGGTTTTGTGTGTTCACCTTTCCAATGGAAGATGCTTATCTTCTTCTCATGATTGTTAAGTTAAAATTGCTAAATTTAGCGACAAAATAGAGATTACCTCTGAAATTATTGTTAGGTCACTAAGTTTTTTCCCTTGGAAATTACATCCATGGGGAACCTCTAGGAACTTCCCCTTATTCCAAGGTTGTTTACCGAGTGTAAAGTAGGCCATGTAGATTATTGTATGTTGATATGATAGAGAAAATAATTAGTGGGACAGCTCCAGAGAACCAGCCGAGATAATTAGTATCAATAATGGAGAGTTAAAGGATGGCCCCAGTGAAACATGGATTTATTGCTAATACTAATCATATTACATAGATTTAATTCTTAAATGTGTATTACTGTTATAGTCCATGTAACCAATAGTAATGAAACCAATACTGTTTAGCATATACAATGATCAGCTTATTCCAATAAACTATACGCAGTTAAAGCTAAGCTAATACCTAAGTTGTTTACACACATGTATTTATTATGCTTATTACCCATGTTTCAACTAATGTAATTGATTACAGGAACTCATAGCCCATTGAATAAAGGAAACACATAATATTTTACCATTATTAGCTATGTGTAATCAATTATGGGAATACATATTCTTGTATCCCATAGGTTGTAAGCTTATATGGACCTTTATTAGACTTGAGTAAAGTTTAAGATGTGAGTAGAGCTATAATACCATATGAGTTCCAACATCACGATTATTCCCCAAGTAATTATAGAATAAACATGGACCCTTCATTAAATGTAATTAGACTAGTAGGATTACCCTTTTCCCATACTTGCTTGAATACAAGTTATGTTATAGACCTCATATTGGCTTAATAAAAATGCTTAAACTAAACACAATGACTATACTGTAACATATTGGAATCCATAAATCTTAGTGGTATCACTTATAGCTTATTCAAGCTAACTAAGAAATCTCATATTGCTTTGATTACAGTCTTGTTAATCATTGTTATTAATCTTGTTACTAAGCTTCATTAGCCTTACATCATACTTATTATAGATATGACATATCCTTGCAATGCTTTGTTCATTAATAGTATAAAATAATGCTTTATGTAATGAATTTATTAGGAGTTACTGATAAGATAACATGCTAATGGGTTAATACAAATACACTTGATTACCTTACTTGCACTCAATACTAGATCTTATCCTAATGAGGTGTATTGTGTCTCACATACAGACATACTGTATTCATGTTCCACTTGCTTTTATCATAGTAGTAATACCCTTGATAGTGTATATAACTACCTTTAGTGTTACAACTTAGCACTAGACATTTTTTTTCTTATGTATCAACTTAAACAAGAGCTTATCATGCTTATTGAATAGGATAATACTTATGCCTGTAATGACGGAAACACGATTCATGTAACAAATAAGGTGATTCCATATCCTATGTAGTAAGTATCTAGTATTAAAGTACTCATGTTACTCTTATTACTTGATTTTATTAGCTATTACTTGTAAACACTACGACCGTTCTCTACATAATTAGTAGCGTTCAGTGATAGTTATGGCATTTGTATTGAAAAGCTTGAATGATCATAATCATTTACAGTGCTTCTAGATGGAAACTGCTTTCGCGGGTTATATAGGTAAATAAGAGTAAAGCTTGTTACTTATACAAATTGTATTTACATAATAAAGTACAAGCGTTATAAATCTTGGTTAGTGTTAGTATAGGTATGACAAAGAGCTTAAGTATGATGCTTAGTACATGTAATAATAACCATGTATGATTACTAATACGCATGGTATTTTATCTCAACAAGCCCAATCTATCACAATTTATTGTGTTTATGATAAATATATATACCTGATTTAGTATGATACTGTGTTTCATATCGTGTTCATAGTAATCAGAGTTTGAATCATAGCAATAATCATAATAAATGTAATAGGAGTAAACAAAGAGATAGTGTTAGCATTAAAGCCTTATCGAGCTTACTAATAAGGCATATCACATAATCAAAGGTTTACACTAACTTCAGTTTAAGTGCAATGTGTTACTGTAATAATAACATGGTATTTATACAAGTATAATGTGTGACTCATATAAGGTCAGAGTTATGTATTTATAGTAATAACTTTAATAGATGAGTAAGCATGGACACCACTAATGAAAAACATGATACAAGTATTGATCTATCAATATTTCCCAACAAGGGGTAAGATAGTACGTATTCTTCATATTAGAGAAAGCAGGTTCATAGTGGTATAGATTTCCATCACATATATGGGATATAAGGGAATAGTACTAATATCAAAATCATTGTAATCAATCAACTTAAGCATCTTAGAAAAACATAATGGTTCCTTATTCATTATCATACTTGTTTCCCTAAGCTCTTGTGTAAACTATATACTAAATGGTGATTTCCATTCCTTTATGTTTACTTTATATACAGATTACTATCTTATGTAATTATTGCCTATGTGGATTACGAGCTAACTTGTTTTTCTTTATTGCCTATGTTATATGCCATTCTGCAATCTATAACTAGAACCAACACATTGAGGCATATGTAATCAACCCACTAGTACTCTTGCCATTTATTTGGTCTAACTAGATCTTATATCCCGAACAGTAAGCCCGTAATACAACATGGCTTGTATTTAATCAATGGATGTGAAAGGTTTTTTAGTCCATTTCTTCTACCATCCTAACCTCATGCACTATGAGAACAAATGGATAGTAGTGACTCAAAATGGATATGAAATTTTTTAATAAATTCTTATTATATCATCTTCTTATTCTAAATTATGACTCCATTCTTTTTTACATAATGCTTGCATGCATATCTCAAAATTGTTTCCAATAGACAGCTGTAAAAATCTGCAGAACATATTGAGAAGGGAATGCCTTTTAACACAATCAGCATAAACAAGAAATATGAATAAAAATTTTTATAGGTACAAGAATTCATCTCATATCCCCTTCATGGACCTTATTTCAAATTGAAAATACTTGCACTTAATTTTCTTGTAGCAAAACTGCATTTTTCCCATGTCCTTTTAAATGCATGAGCTTTTTTAGAATTGGTTTTAAGTGTATAGACTATAAATAGACTATCATAGTATTGCTATCCTCAACTTGCCATCCCTTGAAAAGTTTGGAGATGTGGTCTAGCCATCCGAGGGGCATGTTCCCCTATCTCAGAAACCAAAGCAACATTCAATATTGAATTTGAATATCAAATGAAGAAAAACTAGCAAAATTCAGAAACTCAATAGCAGGTAGCAAATCTAGACATACTGCCAAAATTGGTTTTGTTGTTCTCATCAGAAATGTACAGAAAGATTGTAACAGAAGAACCATTGAGGGATAGATGAAGTATTGGCACATCATGGGCAATATAATGCCTTGGAGAATTAAAACGTTGTGGCCAACTACTACTAAAATGTGAATTTTCCACCAAATTATGGAAGCTATGGAACACATAGACCAGCCAGCCCAGCACAAAGGTTAAATATACCAAGGATTTGTTTAAGAAATGGGGTAAATCCATAGGATAAGAAAAAATTATGAATAAAATATGGTCTCAAAATCTAGCCTAGATGATAGTCTACTGCAAAATTAGAAATGGACCAATCTGGACTATTTTCAGCCTATTGGTTTCTTGGCTTCTGAACTTGATATCGAAGAATTTCGCATTGAGTTATGTTATGTATAATTTGTTTATTCCTTAGTTCAAAATTTCCATCATCTGGTCAATAAATTTATATGTAAATAGGGTATTAACATCAAAGCTAGTATGGATTCATTTCAAAAGAGCCATCATAGGAAAAGGTATAGTAAGAAAAAAAAATCATGTTGCCTCAAATCAACAGAAGGAAATCAACTATCTATAATAAGCACATCCAAATTAAGGTAGATATATATCAATGCCAGATCAAAGAAAGCCAAAAAATATCCACAGAAAGATAGTAATAGAAGAACCATTGAGAGCAAGATAAAAAACTAGCCCATCAACGTCCACACTCCAGACAATTCCTTGGAGAAGCAAAAAGTTGTTTCCAACTACACCAAAAATGCAAATTTTCCAACAAATTATGGAAACTATGGAACACATGGACAATCCAGCCCAGCATAAAGGTTAAATCTACCAAAGAGTTTCCCACGAAATGGGGGAAATCCATAGGATAAGGAAATGTTCTAAAGAAAATATGGGCTCTAAATCTAGCCTAGATGGTAGTCTCTTATCCATAGAAATGGACCAATTTGGAATTTTTTCATCGTGATAGCTTCTTAGTTTATGAATTTGATATGGAATAATTTTCCATTAAGTTATGTTATGTATATTAGTTTTATTCCATAGTTCAAACAATGTCTATAATCTAATTTATATGTAAACAGATTATTAAAACTAGAGCTAGTATGAATTCATTTTAAAAGAGTTGTGATAGGTATAGGTATAGTAAGAACAAAAAAACTTGTTGCCTCAAATAAACATAAGGATTTCAACAAACTCAAAGAAGAAGATCCAAATTGAGGTAGATATAAATAAATGCCAGATCAAATAAAGTAAAAAACTAATTGACCCCTTCAATCTGCCAGAATCAGGTTGGTTCAGAGAAAACTTTTGAAAGATTGTCTAAACCAAAATCTAGACAAAAAGGGGTGGTTGTTATCAGATATTTCCATTAAAGGGAAACAACTGAGGAAAGCATACCTAGAACACGTGTAAAGAAACAAGATGACTAAAATCCAAGGTTCACTAGCAGGAATGGGTCAAGCAATGACCATGGGAACCTAGCCCAAATATGTTAAAAAAAAGGGGCTATAAACTCCTCATAGATCTCCTTACCGAATAGGAAGTTAGTAGGTCATGGGAACTAGTCCAACACATTGAATGGTGCTTTTTAGAGGATAAGAGGAATTTCAATCCAGTAAGATTACAACATGTGAGAAGGAAAGAAAACCAGATGGCTAACTCGCTAGCTAGCAAAGCCATCACACTGAAAAGCGATGGAGGGATAGAAAGGAAAACATCAAAAGAAAACAACAATACGACATATACATCTTCAAGAAACACACAATCAGAAAGCAAAACTACTTCACTTGGAATGTAAAGCTACAATCATAGTTAAGATTTGAAACATCCAGAATTGAGATGGATTGACCTTTGACTAGGATTTTTGTCATGGGATTGGCTTATAATACATATTTACGCTCACATAAAAATATAACCATTCAAAACACATTTAAATTAAAAAAAAAAAAAAAA
>LPNX011144564.1:64395-76191 GCA_001517045.1 Pseudotsuga menziesii
GAACACACCAAATTAAAAAAAAATAGCATCTATAGAAAGTACATTGAGTTATGAAACTAATGGTATTATTTTTGAAGAAAAATTGTAAGTATTTGATATCATCCAATCTATCTGAAATTGGAAGAAGAGTAAAAAATGAAATAGAATTCCATTTCTGAAAAGTTATAGGTTTTCGGTCGAATAAATATTTCAGTCGAAAGTTAATTTTAATGGATACCGTTAATTTTAAAACTAGAAAATTAGAAATTTAGTTCTTTCTAAATTTAAAGTTAACGGTATCTGTTAAAAGTAACTTTCAGCCGAAATTTAGTTCGATGTTTTTGGCCGAAAACATAAATTTTTTCGGCCAAAATATTACGGAATATGAATTCGGGAAAAATATTCGCACAGAATAGACACCCAGAGTCATGATTTCACTCTACCATAAACATAATACCAAATAATCACATAGATGTTTGTTCAAGGGAAACCCTACATCAAGATATGCCAATCCAATGACTGAAATAATGAAGTCAAAGGCAATTTCATTGAACAAGAAGGTAAATCTTCTAAACAGAGCAACACAAGCTCTGATTGAGTGGCATGTAGAAGGAAGTTTACCATATCTTCATGTTGTTGAATCCAGACTTACTCTGCAACAATTTCCCAATAATGCTTAGCAAGTATTATCCATCAACAGTAAATAATATATCTCAACCTAAAAAAGAAGTGTGCTCTTGAAACTTGCCTTAATACTAGATTTTGTACAGTTTCTGATTTTACTCCTGGATGAGACTGCAAGATCATTTCCACATTTATAGAGGACTTAATCACTAGCAAGGAAAATTCATATACATTTCCAATAACAACAAAGTGATATGGAACAATTCCCAGCGAGTCAGGTCAGTAGATTACTAAAACATGAAAATGTGAAAAATACTAGTTGAAGTCAGGCATTACTGAGAGTAGTCAACAAGGATCAACTAGAAATATGCCTTTAATGTTCTATGCAGTGTAATAATGAAAATTCTATCAATCATATATTAAATTATGCCTACAAGGTCTGTGGTTCAACTCCAAAACAATGTATTTGATCAAAATTATAACAGTTGTATAATATAATAATAAAAGTAAGCAACAAATAAACTTTGAAACGATATGAATCATGGGTTTCTGAAATTAGACCTCCAATTCTTCCATGCCATTTTGACATTTTCCTGCTCTTAATATACAATCATTTTTCAATCCTTTACCAGAAACAATGTCCTCTACTCTTTCTTTCTGACTGAAATATATTTGCTCCAATTGGTCGTCATTCTTGACAAAACCTTTCCTTGGCTTCTCTCCGACCTCCATTGGTTTAGCAACAACAACATATCTAGCAAGTGATTTTGGCAGATCAACCTCTTCATCAAAACTTGCTTGAGATTCCAACTCAGACCTATTTCTAACATCAAAGACAGATAGAGATGTAGACTTAACATCATTTGGACTCACAACACCTCGTTTTCTTGCCTTGCCCATGTCATTTGTCATATCATTTTTCCTCTTGTTTGTTTTCTCAGTAGAATTAGCATAAAATTCTTCAACACTATCATCCCCAAAGTCCCCATTACAGCTCTTTGGTGAAGACTCTTTTAACCGAGGAGGATATGTCTTCCCAATTTGGTCTATAGTTATTCTAGAATGCATTCATCAAACTCCTTCTAGGAACACATATGAAGGAATTTGTTTACGATGTACATGTGAAACATAAATATCCATTCCTGTTTTCCAGAACATATACATACCAATAGATTGCCTGAATTCATCCATGCTACCATGTATATCAAACTGCTGACCTTCCTGTATTGGAACCCCTTGTTTCCGTTGTAAACCCATAAAAAAAGCACAGTGGGGACATTGCTTTGAATTGTCAACATATTCGGTAGTATAGGGGTGACATTGTAGCATCCCAAAAGTGTCTCCCTCAATCTGTAAATGCATGCTAACACATACATATCAGACTGAAGACTCTATACGAGGACTATCAATCAATACATGATGATTGATGAAAACACTGCCACACCTTCAAAGTGAGTTTCCTTAATCTAAACTCGACCTAGTCCCTCCATATATGTAAATCATCTTGGTAAGGAGCTACAATATCCACTTGAAGATCATTTTTGTAAGCCTCAAAGAAGGGGTAAGGATAAAAAAGAGCACTCAAATTTTCTTTGTTTATCTCAATATTCTATATCAACCAACAACTGAATGCCAATGAAATATTATACATGAGAATTGACTAACTATATATCATGGAAAAGGGAACAACCATTCAACACCTACTTCACATATCATGTTTCCCTGCTGAAATTGCTCTGTCATAACATGAAGTGTACCTGTAGAGACATTGTAACTAGATTTCATGCCTGGATATGTGGGTATTATGACAGGAATATTATGAGTCTAATCCCAGGGGTTTTTTTGAGAATCCCAAACTGGAAACCCTAATTTCTCTTCCTTTATGGAATGAAGCATCACATGATTTGGCTAGCAACACTGAGTATAAACACATAAGAAACAAGATACCAACATGCTAGGAACAACATTGGGATAAAGCTGACAAACCCAAGCAACTAACAATGCCAAATTTACACCACCTAAAAAACCTGTAACTTGCACAAAGTTCTCCACATCTTTCGGTTGATATTTATACCATTAAAGTTTATAGGCCACATAACCTATAAAGTTTACATCACTCAAGTAACTCACATTTGAGTATACACAACGTATTTTAGCCTAGAACTTCATGCATATGAGTGTGGTGCGAAAATGTCACAACCACAAATTGCACCAACCCAAAATAAAAGGGACTGAGTAAATGTGAACTAATCCAAGTTAGATTTACAGAGAAATTGAAGATAAATTAAATTAGATGAATGTTAGAATAATCAACCCATAGTTAGCTACCTTAGACATTAATTAATCCATTTTTGTCTTATTTGCCTAGTTTCCATATTCCACCTTATGCAAGTTGTCATCTACACATCCATAGTGGTCAAACTTGATAATTTTGAGTCATGGAGTGCTTGGGAAACCTCCTGGAATCAAATCTGATTTATTCCTAGCCTCCCTAGTGCATGTCTGCTTTTTCTGCTTTATTGCCCGCTTTTTCAGTGTTTTAAGGCAATTGGGAAAGTTTGACTAGGTGAAGTTAACTTGTTTTTTGTCCTCCACATCCTCCACTCTTTTCTCCTATGAAAATCATTTATGAGTTGTACTTCCATCCACTATTAGCTTTACTAATTTATTTTTCCAATTTGTGAGCTCCTAGACAGTTTTGGAAACTGCTTTATGCACCTATGGGGGATTTGCTTAGATTTAGTAAGCCTGCTTTTGACTAGATTCGAATGGCATATTCATGAATTTGAATCCCTCATGTAATTATTTATTATGGAAGCCTATGAATTCATAGGTTTGGCTATTATACACTTATTCAATACAGTTTAGTGTTCAGCTCCATTATTCAGTCTCCTTTGTGAGTAATTTGCATGTGTAATTGGCAATTGTTGTGAGTGTAATTGTTCTAACACCTGGGTTCAATTTCCACAATGGTATCAAAGCCTTTGTAGATCAATTTATCTCCTTCCAATTTGTTTTGCAGGTTTGACATCATTGACTAAGAGCATTCTGCTGACTGATAGGACATATTCTAAGCTATGGATCAATCTTAGAAGATCATCTTGACTCCATTTAATTTTTTTGAATGGAAAGGAGAGAGGGAGATACTTTTGAGAGTGGAAGGCCTCTACAGAGTGACTATGGAAATAGAAGTATATCCCAATGCAGCTGCAGAGAAGATAAAATGGCACAACAGGAGGGATGAGGCCTATGGTCTCCTATGTCTGAGTATATCCAGAGACCTCCTTTTCCATCTTGATGGATTGACATCGCCGAATGAAGTATGGGAGAAGCTTGTTTATCTTTTTGGAAAGACAGATGAGATGAGGGGACATCAAATTGAAAATGAATTGATCTCCCTGAGTCCCAATAGATTTGAATCCCTTCAACTCTATTTTTCCAAGTTCAAAGCACTTGTTTTGCAGCTAAAACAATGTGGGATCGAAAAGAAGGATGATCAGTTGGTCTTGGCCATACTCTCAAAGCTTGGCCCTGACTATTCAGTGTTTTTTTTGACCTTCTATGCCACAAAGTTCATAGCTCGATCCTGGAAGATGCCTAGCCTTGCATATTTCATGGAATCTCTCACACAAGAACAAGAAAAATTGGTGATGATGGGCACCATCAAACCTTCCAAAGACCAAGCTCTGGTTGCTGGAGATTCAAGGGTGGATTTAGAAAGCAAGAAGAAAGCTAAAAATCCACCTAAGCAAAAGAGATACAAGAACAAGTCTCCAGAGGAGCCTTAAGGTTCCAAGAAGAACTACCAGAAGAAGAAGAACAAAGGAGAAATGAGCAAGTGCGCATACTACAGTAAGGGAAATCATTCAGAGAGATCCTACATGAAGAAGCAAATAGACATGCTGACCCAACTCCTGGAGAAGAATGCAATCTCCCTTCCAGACAACTCAAAGAAGAGGGAAGGAGGATCAAGCTCAGAAGACAGAGAGAGAGTTCATGCATTGGTTGCTGGCACATCAAGCTCACCTAGTTTCATCATTGATTCTAGATCTTCAAGACATATCGTTTCGAACAAGGAGGCATTCACCTCACTTGACATGTCGAAAGGTCCACCAATAGTACTGGGAGATGACTCTATCACTGAAAGTTTGGGCAAAGGGAGGATTGATCTTGACCATGGTAAGTTCAACAATGTGTTGTATGTTCCAGGTCTTGCCTCTGACCTCTTATCAGTGTATCAGATGACCCGCACAGGGTCTCCAAAGAAGGTCATATTCTCCCCTGATGAAGTTTAGATCACAGAGATCTCAAGTGGTAAAGTCATTGCAAAAGGAATTGCAAATCATAGTTCGAAGGTATACATGTTCTCACACTTTCTACCCTACTCAAACCCCTCTTCTTTTCCAATTCATGCTAATGAGGCAAGCAAGCTTTGGCATGAAATATTTGGCCACCTAAATTACAAGTATATTTCTAATCTTAGTGAAAAATAAATGGTCATAAGGTTACCAAAGATTAAGTTTTCCAAAGGAGTCTGTCAAGGTTGCATCCTAGGAAAACACCCAGAACACAAATTTGAGAGAGCTAGTCATGAGAGAACCTCTGCACCTCTTGAGTTGAGCCACAGTGATGTTGCCGGCCGATTTCCTCATATGTCAATGAGTCAGGCCAAATATGCATTGACATTCATAGATGACTTTTCCAGCTATTGCTGGGTTGCTGGGTTTACTTCTTGAAACACAAGTCTGAACTTTTTGGCCTCTTCAAAGTCTTTAAGGATTTGGTTGAAAACCAGTCTGGAAGGAAACTCAAGGCCCTCAGATCTGACAATGGTGATGAGTATGTCAAGTATGATTTTATTCAATATTGTGTGGATACAGGTATTCATATGCAGCATTCTATCCCTTACACACCACAGTAAAATGGTGTTGTTGAGAGGAAGAACAGATCACTGAAAGAGATGGCAACCTGCATGATGGAGGCTAAGAATTTGCCACCAAAGTACTAGGCCGAAGCTATAAACTGTGTAGCCTATATCTAGAATAGGGTTCCTCATAAAAATCTTGATGGTATGACTCCTTTTGAAGCATGGAGTGGGCACAATCCAGATGTGACCCATTTCAGTATTTTTGGCTCAAGGGCTTGGGATAGAATTCCAACAGAAAAGAGGAAGGCTTTGCATCCCAAAAGCCAAGAGTGTCTATTTGTTGGTTACTCTAAAGATTCAAAAGGGTACAATCTGATCAATTTGAGCACAAACAAATCCTTCATTGAAAGGTGTGTTCAGTTTCAAGAAGAGCCCTTGGCAGCAGTGGAAGTTGGAGAATCCTCTTGACCACCAGAACCTCTGAATGTAAGTGAAGAGATAGTTGAACATGCTGATTCTAATATGTTTTATGATTATGGTTTTATTGCAGATCCTAACAGACCTACAAGGCCAAAATGGGCATCCAAGACCATTCATGCAGCTGGAGAACTAGCTATAAATCCTAATGACCCTAGGAGGACTAGATCTCAATTTGAGAGTGCTTTGTGCATGAAAGATCCTATGTTTGCTGAGAAATGATATATGATGATTGAATCAGATCCACAAACATATTAATATGCATCAAAATACCCAAGATGGCAAGCAGCCATGAAGGAAGAGTTCAGCTCACTCCAGAAGAGAAACACTTGGGAGCTGGTTGATCTTCCCCTAGGGAGGAAGCTAGTTCAGTGTAAGTGGGTGTACAAGACCAAATTTGCTGCTGATGGTTCACCTCTGAAGTACAAGGCCATATTGGTATCCAAGGGCTACTAACAAGTTCAAGGCATAGACTACAATCAGACCTTTCCACCAGTGGAAAAGATGGACTCCATCAGGATAGCCTTAGCCTTTGCAGCTTCAAAGCAATGGGAAGTACATTACATGGATGTAAAGTGTGCCTTACTGAATGGATATCTCACTGAAGAGATATACATGCAGCATCCTCAAGTATTTTCTACTAACCCATCTCTTGTGTGCAGGCTAAAGAAGTCATTGTATGGGCTTAAGCAAGCCCCCAGGGCTTGGTATGCCAAGATTGATAGCTTTTTGCTATCACTGAATTTTGTTCGATGAAAATAAGATCCAAATGTCTATTTGAATCTGATTAATGGTTCATTAATGATCATTGTTTTATATGTTGATGACCTTCTCATTACAGGAAGCTCAAAGGATGAAATTGCTTCCTTGAAGGATGCAATGAACCATGCCTCCTCCATGACAGATTTGGGGCTATTGAGCCAATTCTTGGGGCTTGAGATTGCTCAAACCAAAGCTGGAATCAAAGTGAATCAGTCCAAGTATGCCTTGGATTTGTTGAACAAATTCAAAATGAAGGATTGCAAGCCAAGCAAGACTCCTTTCCTTTCAGGAGTGAAGCTTGAAGAAGCTGATTCTTCACCTATGGTAAACAATACACTGTATAGGAAATTGATTGGATGTTTGTTGTATATTACACATACTAGACTTGATATTTCTTATGCAGTAAGTGTGGCTTCAATATACATGGATCAGCCTCATGAGATCCATTGGAAAGCAGCCAAAAGGATCCTTAACTTTGTTCAGGGAACAAGGACACATGGGATCTTCTATAAAGATAAATCTAATCTCGATTTGATTGGGTTTACTGACAGTGATTGGGCAGGTGACAGCATAGATCAAAATTCTACATCAGGATATGTGTTCATGCTTGCAGAAGGGCCAATCAGCTGGTCAATCAAGAAACAAAGTGTCATTGCACTCTCATCTACAGAAGTAGAGTACAGAGGAGTTGTAAATGAAGCAACTCAATGTTTATGGATGCAGGGGTTACTTAGAGAGTGTGGCTTCGAATCGGAATACTCAACTACTATCTACTCTGATAATCAAAGTACCATTCGAATCTGCAATGATCCATTTCAGAAGCACAAAACCAAACACATTGAGATCCATATGCACTACATCAAACAGCTTGTGCATGATGGCACCATTCACCTACTCTTATGTTCATCTTCAGAACAAGTAGCTAATATCTTCACCAAAGTTTTTTGTGAGAAGACATTCAGCAATCTCAAATCACTTCTAGGGATTGTTGATCATGCTGTGAAACATGAGTGATGACAAGATTTCCAAATTTTGTTTTACAGTCCATGTTTAAGGGAGGATTTTCCCATTGGGTTTTTGCCTCTTTCCTTGGTTAAATGGACATGCAGTATGTAAAGGGTGACTAAGCCTTGTTGCTATGCCCTATAATTTTCTGATATATTACTCATAAGTCAGGCTTAAGGGGGGGTGTTAGAATAATCAACCCATAGTTAGCTACCTTAGACATTAATTAATCCATTTTTGTCTTATTTGCCTAGTTTCCATATTCCATCTTATGCAAGTTGTCATCTACACATCCATAGTGGTCAAAATTGATAATTTTGAGTCATGGAGTGCTTGGGAAACCTCCTGGAATCAAATCTGCTTTATTCCTACCCCCCCTAGTGCATGTCTGCTTTTTTGTTTTATTGCCTGCTTTTTCAGTGTTTTAAGGCAATTGGGAAAGTTTGACTAGGTGAAGTTAACTTGTTTTTTGTCCTCCGCATCCTCCACTCTTTTCTCTTATGAAAAGCATGTATGAGTTGTCCTTCCATACACTATTAGCTTTTCTAATTGATTTTGCCAATTCGTGAGCTCCTAGACAGTTTTGGAAACTGCTTTATGCACCTATGGGGGATTTGCTTAGATTTACTAAGACCGCTTTTGACTAGATTCGAATGACATCTTCATGCATTCGAATCCCTCATGTAATTATTTATTGTGGCAGCCTATGACTTCACAGGGTTGGCTATTGTACACTTATTCAATACAGTTTAGTGTTCAACTCCATTATTCAGTCTTCTTTGTGAGTAATTTGCATGTGTAATTGGCAATTGTTGTGAGTGTAATTGTTCTAACACATGGGTTCAATTTCCACAATGAATAGAATCCACCTCAACATTTGGAACAAGATGCAGTATTTGTTCGTTAACTCGAAAACCATTAAGACTTATCACAGTTTGTTCGTCCACATTGTACAATATTGATTCCTGTGAAATGTCCAAGTCATGTAGCAAAAACCATATCACTTGGCAACTAAAAAGAATGCCAAATTCATATTCAAAACAATTCAATTAGGAATTAGTTTCTTTGTTGTTATTCCTTTTTAAGGAAATATAAATGAATTAAGGTCAAACCAGGCTTGTAAGTAAATCATTTGTGTTAGGTCCTTTATAAATCCCTATGTTGAAATGGTTATACAACAATTAAATCAAACATTGGAAACTACTAAAAAAATTCACCATGCAGAAAGAAAACAGCCCTTAAGTTAGGTCCTATGAAAAAAACCCTAAACTAAAAGCTATAGAATGAATTGTTGATTGGCATGGGAAACCAAATTCATGTTCTGGTGATGAAAATAATCAAGGTTAGAATTTCTCAATACTCTAAATATTACTACCAAAATAGCCACACAAAAAAAGAAACCAAATCACAACTACCTCATAACATGACATATCAAAACCTAGCACTAACAAAACAAGTAAAGGAAATAATAGAGATAGCAACATTTTATAGTATAAACAAAGTTTTAGTTCATAATATACTTCTGAATTATGAAATGGATTTTCTCCAATTTTTTGTTCACCATCCTTTCCTATCAATTCTGAAATAAGTATTTCTTTATACTAGGTTTCTATCATTATCTTATTCATCGTGGCATCTTATAATTGTACATTAGTTGTGTAAAAATTCTGTGTATTTGAGTTTTCATGCAAATTCAGAAATTTCACCTCAAACATGAGATTTCCTAGACCTATTCCCTGTGAACATTCATCCTTAGGACTAATCTGAAATATTCAATTACAGCAGAAGAAAGTAGACTTTAATTCAAATAAAAGCACCCAACCACTCAAGAGAATAAGTACCATTTAAGTGTACTTCAACACCAACAAAGTACAGCCCTTAGGGCACACTTTTCAATCATATAATAGATGTGAAAATGAATTTATTATGGTGGATTTCACAACAATACATTTGGTCGTTTACTTTCAAGGTGTGCACTAAAATCACTTAACAATTTCAGCAATATAATATGTCAAATCAGCATGAAAAAGTGTTGGAACCCATGCAAACAAGAAAATAACACAAAATAAAAATCAATTCTGATAGTACACAATATTTGGACATGCGAAACACTTCATTTCTACATAAGAGATGAAGCACAAGTCAAGGTTTCATCACCAAGTTGGTACAAGTCAAGCTCTCCAAACCCTAGCTGGTGAATACACAAAAAACCCTAGACACCAAATCCTAGCTAATACACACTCCTAACAAAACATGGTTACTCTACCAAAGATCCTCCTTGGCACCTAGACTTGCATCCCACAAGTTTACAAGGCGATTCCTTCTCTCCTAAATAAGCACTCCAATTATCACGGGTTTCCCAATGCCACAAAACTGTAGTATTTTTTCTCTCATGAGAGATACAAGATAAGATGCTTCTCTTGCCCCTCTAGGAGTTATCACAAACCCTTGCTTCTTTTTCTTCAAAGGAAAAACCCTAACCATAGATATTCTCTTAAACTTCCTTCACAAACCTTGGTCCTGAGACAAAGAGAACAATATAAATGAAGAAGAGTACAAGAGAGAGACTAGTGCACTCCACTAGTCACATCTCTAACACAATTATGTGATGAATGAATGAATGAAATAACTCTATTTATATGAGAGGTGAGGGAGGACAACAATACAAAGTGGGCCTATTCCACTACAAACAACCTAAATATAAGTAGATAAACCCACATGTAAAGAAATCCATCTACAACTGACACTTGCCATATGAGAGGTGAGGGAGGAAAACAATACAAAGTGGGCCTATTCCACTACAAACAACCTAAATATAAGTAGATAAACCCACATGTAAAGAAATCCATCTACAACTGACACTTGCCAAGATCCTAGGTGAAGACATCCAACAAACCATTCTCCAAGGATGAACACTTCTCAAGAAGAGTCCAATGCTCCACCTCCACAGTATTAGAGATATAACTGGAAAACAGTTGTTTACAACATGGCTATAGTAGTAATAAGGTTTCTAGTATGTTTCTAGTGGGATGCGGATAAGGTTAAATCTGAGCCCTCGATCTATTATCAACATTATAGATAGAATCCACTCAACTGATTAATAAATAGTTGTTGTGTTAATGCAATCCATTAGATTATTGTTTGTGTGNGTGAGCCCTCGATCTATTATCAACATTATAGATAGAATCCACTCAACTGATTAATAAATAGTTGTTGTGTTAATGCAATCCATTAGATTATTGTTTGTGTGTTCAAAATTGTGCCTTGGATACTCTTCTTGTTTTACTATGTTGGTATGAGAGTCAAGTCAAGATGATCCAGCAGATTCGCTAGAGAAGGAGGGTGTCAGTGATAGAATCTTCCTACACAAGACTTTAAGAGTCATCATTTATAATTGAGGATACAACAGTTATGTCATCAAGTCTGAATCGTGCAAGATAAGAATTCTTACGATCTAAAATCATTGCATGGAGAAGAGGTAATTCAAGCAGCTTTTTAGCAAAATCATTGTGTTATCGATCTTTCATTTGCTGGCTTGTTTATTATCCATGTCGAAATTGACAAATTCATATCTAAATGAAGAGAGTAAATTTCACGAGTTAAATTATGTGAAATGGAAATTTAGGATGCAAACATTAATGGAAGGTTACAATATTTAGTCAATTGTAAGTTTGTAATTATCGATGAAGTCAAACCAGCTAATCCTCCAACTGCAATCATATATTGTGAGAAGAGAGAAACTAAGGCTAATTTTATCTTACAAATGTCGATTAAAGATAACATTATTCTTTGAAGTAGAGATTAGAAAACATCTATTGAAACATTGACTGTGTTAAACAATTTGTATGCAATGGAAAATTCAAATAGAATTTTATTTATTAAAAGTGAGATTCCTTTGGTTAAGATGCAACATAATGAAAATACTTGTGCTTACTTATCTAGAGTGAAGGAGTTGAGGGATCAACTTGGTAACGCAGCAGAAAATGAATCAACTAATGATCTAGTTATTGTTACATAAAATGGGATGTTTTCAAAATACCAATTTTTTATCACTAGTCTTGCAGCTAGGGAAAATGTACCAT
>LPNX011144571.1:707-34857 GCA_001517045.1 Pseudotsuga menziesii
GTGATAATGATGATGGGGATGAGGATGATGATGATGATGTTCATGATGTTGATGGTGATGGTGATGATGATGATGATGAATGATGATTATGTTCATGATGTTGATGGTGATGATGATGAGGATGATGATGATGATGTTCATGATGTTGATGGTGATGATGATGAGGATGATGATGATGACATGATGTTCATGATGTTGATGGTGATGATGATGATGATGATGAATGATGATGATGTTCATGATGTTGATGGTGATGATGATGAGGATGATGATGATGATGTTCACGATGTTAATGGTGATGATGATGATCATGTTGATGATGATGATGATGATGATGATGATGAAGGTGATGATGATGACGAGGATGATGATGATGATGAAGATGAAGACGAAGATGATGAAGATGATGTTCATGGTGATGATGATGATGATGATGATGATGATGATGATGATGATGATGATGTTGATGGTGAGGATGATGATGAGGATGATGATGATGATGAGGATGATGATGATGATGTTGATGATGATGATGATGATGATGAAGATGATGATGGGAATGGTGATGATGATGATGATGACGACAATGGTGATGATGATGATGATGATGAAGATGATGATGATGATGATGATGGCGATGGTGTTGATGATGATGAGGAGGAGGAGGAGGAAGGTGATGATGATGATGGTGATGATGATGACGACGACGAAGACGATGGTGATTATGATGTTGATGATGACAGCGACGATTCTGATGATCATGTTCATGATGTTGATGGTGATGATGATGATCATGGTGATGATGATGATGATGATGATGATGATGAAGGTGATGATGATGACGATGGTGATGATGATGAAGATGAAGATGATGATGATGATGATGAACATGATGAACATGATGAACATGATGATGATGAACATGGAAATGTTGATGATGATGATCGATGATCAATGATCATGGTGATGATGATGATGATGATGAAGATGATCATGATCATGATCATGATGATGACGATGTTTATGATGTTGATGCTGAGGATGATGATGATGAAGATGATGATGATGATGATGATAATTATGATGATGAGGAAGAGGATGAGGATGATGATGATGAGGATGATGTTGATGATGATGATGACGACGATGGTGATGATGATGTTCATGATGTTGATGGTGATGATGATGATCATGTTGATGATGATGTTCATGATGTTGATGGTGATGATGATGATGAGGATGATGAAGATGACGATGGTGATGGTGATGACAATGGTGATGGTGATGATGATGATGATGATGGTGATGAGGATAATGATGATGACAATGATGATCATGATGATGAAGATGAACATGATGATCATGATGATGAAGATGAACATGATGATGAAGATGAGCATTATGATTATAATGATCAATGCTATTTTTCTTTTACAAAACATGCACGTGATGTGTTTGTACATAACGCGCACGCGTTTTGTTCATTTAGAACACGCACGCATTTTGATTTAACTAAATCATGCACGTGTTTTGATTTAAATTCAAAAATTTGTTCCCTCCAAAGGATAAGGCCGAGCCTCCACCCATGCTTTCATGGAATTCCTATGCCTATGTGTCTGCTTTGTACTTTGCTTCGGATTCAACATGCCTGTGCCTTGGAGTATGATAAACCATGGCAAATTCAGCGTTATATCCAAATTTTCAATATGCTCGTGTTTAGCAGTTCGTCTGATTATGCTGCACACCTCTATTTTTTATGAGATTTTAGAAACAGATATGGTTTTTTTTGCATAATCTAAATATGTAAATTTTAACAAGAATACATAATTTTTTCTATTTTTTTCTTATTTATCTTCTGTCATCACTCCTCAACTCAAAAAACACACTGGTAGTGTTTCGTCCATATCTCTTTCGTTTCTCAACCATTTTAAAAACAAATTGTATGGTGCACTAAATAACACCAACCTCTACATGCTATAAAAAACCCATTTCCAAATAATTGCATTAAGACATTCAAATGTTGCACCCACAATTGACGTACCGTTTTCGAGGTTTGATATCTTAGATAATTAAAAAAAAATTAAAAATATTATTTTTATTATTGGAAAAATAGTCGTGCACTATTCCTATATGTTCTCTATATGTATACCAGTTTTCGTAAGTTTATTACATCATTTAGACACTCAAACGCTGCACCCACAAAAACATATACCTTATAATTTGTCCAAAAAATAAAAAGTGCCCATTAAAATTTATCTAACTTTAGATAGTTAACATCATTTTCAATAGAAAAAATATATATATTTGGAAAGGTCATTCAATTTCCTACATTTCTTGTTTTTTAATGATCGCAAGATTCATTGTGTAAGTGTCTCAAAATATGCGTCCAAGTTGATGGATGCCTGTTTTTTCAGTTTTGTATTGCATCTAACGCACCAAAAGAGACCCTCAACTTCTTGCACACACCCTTATGCAATTCAGAATCATTTTTGGATATTGTAGTATTAATTGTACATCATTTGACTGTTAATAGTTTCAATCTTATTAACTAGAAATGGATTTTCAATCTGTTTTAGTAAAGATCAGACTTTTACTTAATTTGATTATTCAATATGTACTTCAACAAGAAGTTAAAATTCTATTGTCATATGAATTTGATTAAATATCCAGTATTTTCATTCAATTCTATTCTACTCTCAAGCTATTTCCTTTTCTCTGGGAACAGGAAATCCTTCCCTTCCATCATTGATTGAAAGCATATATGGTAGAACCAAGTGTGTCATCATTTTTTAGACCGCTCAATTTCTTCCATGCATGATGAACAACTCTATCAAAATTCCTTGTTATCTTCTCAGATCGATTTTGCAGTTGATATGGAGATAGAGGTTTTACTTCACCATATGGGAAAAATAACAGGATTGATAAGGGTTGAAATGAGCTTTGAAGGAATGATTTGTTCTAAATGGCGTTTGTATGGCCTCTAGAATGGCTTTTCAGGCTCGCTTGGTCTAGAATGGAATAAGGAGAATCCTTGCTCTCTCGATAGTTTAGTTTCATTCTTCTTTAGGTAGATTAATATGGGTTGTAAGGCTTATAGGTCTCGACTTGATTTCTATATGGGAATTTTGTCTATCATAATAGCCGTACTTACTACTCTTTATATGGGTATAACTATATATATAGGTATATCTCCGTAGGTATACTTATTTCTTCTTTATATGGGTATAACTATATATAGCTATATCTCCGTAGGTATATTTATTTCTTATATCAATGGCTTTAGTTCCCTCGTACTAAAGGCCTTACATGGTCTTTTATTTTCACTGGTATTCCTTCATTAGCCATTACTAGTATAGTTCATGAAGTAGGGGCTAGTATATACCTTCATTTATTTAGCTATTCCTTATTTTAATTTATAATTTTATATATGGGTCTTTCTATCTTTGTAAAGGCCTTAGGCGTTCTCATTGTTATGCGATCATGAAGATGAAATCTCTCCCCCTGTCCATTTTTAGGAGTAATTTAATTATCTCCACTTCCTTCTAGCTCTTCTTTTCTTTGGTAGGTAAGCTATAACGTTCCTTTCACTAAAACCAAGTCCTAATCTCGGTCAAGCATCCCTTTGCAATGATCGAGGCCTAACTTCCTTGACAAGTATTAAGGTGCCATGGTAATAGTATGGTATACTAATAACAAGAGGACAACAAAAAACAAGAGCAAGATAAAGTAATTGGTCAAGTAATCAAACCCATGACCTAAATATTACAAGTTCAAACCCCACCACCACCTCCCAAAACAAGATCTAGCACAAGGTCTATCGGTCCTAAATGGTGATAGTAGAGCCTTGGTATTTTTGCCAAACTTTATCCACCCTCTAATCTTTAAGTGAGGGGAAGAAACATAGGGACCTAATAGGTCAACCCTAAGTAAAGTCCCAAAAGGCAAGCCAATGTCGTGAAATGTAGTCTTATAGACCCTAATTAATCCTTATCTAATGAAGGTTGTTAGCTAAGGGTTGACCTTATCAACTCATTGGATGGAAAAGAAAAGTCCTTGATTGTTTCAAATAGGCCTATAACTAAATATTTTCCTAACATCCAATTCCCGAGGATAAAGATAGAGGGATAGATATAAGGAGTGAAACACCTACACCAAAAAGGGCATAACAACAGCCCTGAGTTATCGAAGTATTTACCTACAATAATGTCTAATTACCTAGGGTTAAAGATACATTCTATGGTGCTGTGTTCTATCCTTAGTATCTACTGCTATCTTTAATACACTAGATAAGATGTTGAGGAAATACAATGTTAAAAACTGTAAGATTTCTATAAAGTTATGTTTTCTTCTATTTACTCTAGTCATTGAGATGATATGAATCAATACATTAAAGAGTGACTTAAAAAGTAAAAACACAAGGCATGTATCCGTTTCTATCTTTCTTTCTATTCCAATTACTACTTTTTCCAACCTAATTAGGTTGTTTGGTGAGGGAGTGAATGAAAGTACAAGACAAATATTTCCAAGGAAGTCCAAGAAAAGCCCCTTGACTAAGTGTTGTATAAAGTAAAAATATATATCATTTTGGAAATATAGGGATAATATAAGGAGAATACATAATTTCATAACAATATTCCAGTGTTATTTTAACCCATCATGAAAAGCAAGGAAAGGATTAACCCTTGACAAGTAATGCATTACCCTATTTTTGTTGTGGTTATGCTTACCAAGCTATGTTTCCTTCCCCTGTGAATGTGTGCCAATGTTTCCTTCCCCTGTGAATGTGTGACAAGCATCATGCATATTTGCATTGTTATTTAGCCATTGTTGGGTGGGCATTATGGGTGCATACAATCAAGAACTCAACAAAGAGCACAATTGATAGGGTTGCGTAAGTTATGTATGATCTTAGATGATGGAAACGTTTAGGAGTACTGGTGATAGAAATTAATCTACACTAGGCCTCCCATTGCTTTCCTATTCTCTTATGCCCCTTATTGCTTGGTCATAGTACTCATATGGAAAGTTGATAAGCCTACACTAGCTACATAATAGTTGTGGTGGTAGCGTAGTAGGCTAAGGAAAGATGAGCTTCCCTTCCTCTTGTTTGACAACTGAAAAACATGCAAATGGGCTCCCCTCCTTCACTTTTCCTTTATAAGGAGGTTTTTCCTTCCTCATTTTGGTTACAATCTCTCATGCTCTCATGCTCTTTCACTCTCTTGCTTCCATTTTTCTTCCATTTGGTGATCTATTGTAATTTCCATACATTTGGGCATTTTAATAAAAAACTTTTGAGGAGATCTTATGTTGCGTAGTGGTGGTTTGCTCCTACATTTACAAGCTTTCAAATCTTATTGAAGCCAAAGAGGAAAATTGTTTTTCCTTGGTAAGATCTTTTCATTTTTGTTGTAGTTCTTATGAGTTTTTATCTCTTGCATTTAAGAAGTTCAAGCATTTCTTGGTTGAATAGTTTGATTTCTTGAATCATTGTGAGAATCTCACATTTCTTTGTGTTTGTTAAGCTCATCTTACAAGTTGCAGGTCACCCAAGATTGAAGAGTGGATTTCCTTGGTTGGATACCTCACTTCTTCAACCAATTGAAGAGAAAGGAGCACATTCTCTTCTCCTTATTTGAAAAAATTATGCATAGTATTTTATCTCTCTTTGCACCTTTGAATCTAGTCTAAATCTTCATTTTCTCAATTTATTTGAAGTTGTTTATTCTATAAAAAAATTAAAATTTGGCACAAATTTTTTATACTAACATTCCTAGTGTCCCAAAGTTTGACCGCCTTTTACTATTTATGTGCTTGTTGTTTCGTGCAGGTTTTTAGCAGCATAAGGAGAAACTCCGTCAAAATTTGGGTAGGAAATAGTGCAAAGGACTCCCAAAGATCACCACTTAAAAATCCATTGCCTAAAGTGGTCAAAATATCTTCCCATCTCTTTCTTTCTCACTAAAATCTACAACATATTTTTATTTCTTATTGTAAGGGCCAAGAGAATCTCTTGAGCCCGTCTTCATTTTCTTTCAACTTTAAATTGTTCTTAAGATTTTTGCTTAAGCCACCCATTGCATGCAAAGGTAGTTGGGTATTACCACCCTTGCATTGCAAGAGAGGAAGGGCTATGATTTACTTAGCTTTATCTTATTATTTTAAGCCACTCATTGCATTCTAAGATAGTAGGGCTCCGCCCAATATTGCATTGCAAAAGAAGAAGGCTATGACTAGTTTCAATTCTTTTATTTGTTTCATTTTTTGTGCCCCACCCTTTCCATTTGGAAAGAGGATTGAGTGGCTAGAGTTAGTTTGTTTTCTTGCTTCAATTTCTTTATTGTGCCTACACCTTGCAAGTGAAGTGGCTTTGTCATCCTTGCAATATCGTGCTAGACAGTTTTTGTTAGAAGCTCAATTTATTTCTTCAATTCAAGGTTAAATAACTTTGCCCCAATCTCTGAATATATGATCCTTGAGATCAAGTTCGTTTAGAAGCATGAGCATTCTATTCTTCCAAGATTAGAAATATGAAATTCCCTCCAATTTGTCTTCTACTCTGAGTCCAACCACCATCTTGACTGATAAACTGAGGAACTAAAATGACTTAGAAACCCTAGCAGGAACTAGGTCAAAAATGAAGTTTGGGTTTTCAGAAAACTTCTTCCACAGATGAATGCACCCTCCCAATGCGAGTTGAGTAGCCCTTCTTTTATTCTGGATCTATGGACAGAGTAGCTCACAAACTAAAACCCTAATTTTTGGTTCACGTAGAAATTAGATAAAAAATGAAACTCCACAAAACTAGAATTTTCCTCCACAAAAAGATGCACCCTCCAAGGGCGAGTTTCCCAAGAACTCTTTTCAAGCAAGTCTATGGAGAGAAGGGGCCAAACCTGGATGTCCTAATTACTGGCACTGGTTTCTTTCAGCACTGCTCTAATACCATATTAGATTTTAATATAGAAGTATAATTTTCATCTCTTGCACTTAAATTGCAATATAAACAAGTACCGATCACAGAAAGAATAACCAAGCACAGAAACACAAAGAGACACAAAATTTATCTTGGGAAACCACAAGAGAGAAAACCCAACAACCTTTCTAATTCAGACATTCAGTACAGAAAACAAGTACATCAAATATAAGCGTGATCTATAACAAGAGAAATCAAAAAGAATATGCCAAAGGAGAAACCCCAAAGATTTGTCTTCTACAACCTAGAAACAATCTTCTTCTTCTTCTTCACTTGAGCAAACTTCTTCTTGTGCTTGAGTAAGCTTGCTTGAGTGTGTTAAATGGAGAGGGCATCCCCTCTATTTATACTTGTTTTCTGGCTGACTTTTTCCACTGAAGCCAACTTGTCTAACTGCCTGGGCCGACTTCTCTATTTGAACTAGGCCTACTTGGCTAGTGAGGATACCTCATGTAGCTATAACAATCAACAATTTTTACTTGGGAAATCCGAAATACACCCACATCTTTCTTTAAAAATCATCTACAAATAACAAAAAATACCTAGCACTAGAAAAGGATACTATCTTCGTTGGTCCACATATATCGACATGAATTAATTCAAGAAGTACTTTGTCTCTCCAAGCCTTTCCTCTATCAAAAGGCTTTTTTGTTGCTTCCCCACAAGACATGCACCATAAAGAATGTCTTCATTCTCTAGAGAATCTAGGAGACCATCCACCATTTTCTTAGTGGTCAAGAAAGATAACGCAAATTGAGATGGCCATTCCACTTATGCCAAAGTAAAAATTTGTCTTGTCCCCTGCTAACTATTAAGGCTTGTTCCTAAAATGAATCAGTATTTACTATTAACTCAGCAAAAAACTCCAGTCTCTTCAACACTGAAACCAACTAATTTCTTACAATTTATGAATGATATGGCACCTAGGTTGCTAAAGATCACATTGAGATGAGGATTATGCTTCATCATTATGCTTTATCCAAAATAGGAACAAGAAGTACATTAAAGAAGAGCAGCCATTTACCTTGCATGTCAATATGCACATTTCCTTTTCCAACAATTCTATATTCTTCCCTGCCATCAAAAATAATGGAATCTCAACTTGAATTATCTTCCTTAAAATCAAGACACCAGTCATTTCTATCAATGAGGTACCAAAATCAATATATCAATCAATCTTGTTTACATGGGCCTCCTTATTCCTAGCCATAAAGACATAACAATCATCTTCTTCATTATGTTCACTCACATTGACTTGCCTCGAGTCAATTTGACTAGCCCCTAACTTGTGTTTTTCATCCCACATATTTTTTCGACATGCTTTACTTTGATGACCAAGCTTGCCACAATAAAAGCATTTACAAATATTTCCTTTTTTTGGATTACCTAAAACATTGGCCTTGCCACTTTCTTTCTACCCATTTGTACTATTTCCACCCTTTCTTTTTCCTTTAAAATTCACTGCTAATGCCACCTCTTAAGTATCATGACTACTGTTATTTCAAAATTTCTTCCTCCACCTACCTTTGTGCAAATGCTTATTGCTAAGTTAGTCAAACATTTACTCATCATTCGAACTAATATTCAATGCCTCAATAAAATTTATAGGGGATAACTCTTCAGGGTTAAGATAACAAGATCTTCTTATTCCATCTTCCTATCAATGGCCCTTAGCTAATCTCTAATATCTTTAATCTTTTAATGATCTGGAAGAGAATCGTGTTCTTCCATCTTTATAGAAAACAAAATATTCTTCAAGAAAAAGGCTCTACCTTTATCAAAAGTCTCAGGAAAATTCCATAGAGTCTACTAAATGGTGAATGCATCATTCCCATTCTAAACTGCAAGAAGCATCTCATTAGTGGCAGAGAGTTTTATGAGCATAATGGCCTCTCTATTATTTGCATCACATTTTGCTAGGGTATTTTCATTGGTTTCACTTTGGACTTCCTTTTCGGAAATCACCTTGTCCAAATGCCAATATTCAAAAATAGCAAGCATTCATTGTTTCCATGTTTTGAAAAGACGATGGTGAACGGCTCTAACTTTGCAAATCATGGGTCCATATGATGGTTGTATGGCTCTGAGTATTTTGTAGTGCAGCCCTCAAAATTGTATGGGAACTCACAAAATGTACAACAACTCTGCAAAAATTAATTTGGTGGATCAAAAACCGCATGGCATTTCTGTAAAAAGTACTTTTGTATAGCCTACAATTCTGTGCATACACACCCAGCCTACAAATCATACCGCCTACCAATTACAAAAAAAAACTGCACTACGTTCAAATTAAATCGGACAGACCGTACAGCCTGTTGCTGTTCAAAATAGCACCCATGATAAAGTTGCGGATCACGGTGCAATGAGTGGCAAGCACATAAGAAGCTAGAGCCCAATGTCACCTCAAGCTAGCTTATTGAATGCTTTAGGTCAACTCCTAAGACCAAGGGGGAGTCCCTATAACTTAGTGAACAATATTTGTGATTCCCTAGACAATACACAAAGATGTTTCCCAAGAAACCTCTCGGCAAAATATTATTGTCTTATGGAGTCAAAACAATGAAGCATAATAATCATTGAAAGAGAGGGAGGACTTAAAAGAATTTTATCGCAAATCCCAAGAAATATAGCATCAAATTGCAACTGTTGCTATAAGATTGCAGCAGTAAATATATCTCAAAAACTTAATAAAAATCAGTCATAACAATGTCACCCTTACCATATAAGAAGTACCTTGTATAGTAGGGTAGGGGGAATGAGCAATAAGGAGCATGAAAGGCCTCAAAACAGTTCTGAAAGTAGGATATCATATCTGATATGATACTTGTAACAACCCTCAAATAGATTGTGGTCCCGCTTAACATGTTTTCCAATGAACCTCCAACCCTCCAAGGGTCGATATAGGCAAAAAAACTCACTTTATGGCCCTTCAAACTAGCCTGAAATGATCAATGTATATGTTGCACCTGCAATAACAGATCTGCAATACTAAACTCTAGCCAGCACAAATATCAAGATATCACAAAAATTAACCACATGATGAAAACGCCCTTCAAGATCCACCATTAAATCACCCAAGGCGCATGTTTTTGTGGGAGCGTGATTTATAATTTCCAAATATTTTTTTATATATGTATTTTCCAATACTTTAAGGCTTTTCTAATATTATATTTTTTTGGATTTCTGTAATAAAATATGAAAGAGAATTTTGACAAAAAAAGAGTGATGGAGAGGGGTTATGACCTTAGTCTTTTCAATCCTAGGGCAATTAAAGATCGAGGTCAACATCCCTACTCAATTTGGTTATTCAAGATTTACCAACTAGGGCAAGAGGCTAGTAACCCAATACTAGGTCAAAGTAACCTAAAACAGTAATTAGGGCAAAACATAAACTCCAAGGCCTGCAGTGGAGAGCTCCTTTGAGAGGAAGGTCTTCTCAAACAAAGTTGACAAGATGTTGATAAAAAACCCTAGTTTACCTTGACCAAAGGTGCAAAAGTAACATCAAACAAGAAAATGGAGAGATCTTACCAACATCAAAGAAGAAAATAGAGAGATCTTATCAACATCAACGAAGAAAGAGAACAAGAGATACTTCTTAGGTCCTTCCTTAGCCACGATTTATTACAACCATTCTTAGGATCAACCTTGCAAAATAGTAGAATCCCTAGAAAATTAATTATTCACCATTCAAGATTCATCACAACCCAAAGAGGGAGGTGTGCATCACTCAAAATCTCCAATTGACCAAGATTTTTGAAAAAAAGTACATATTTGAAGTTTGAACCTTTGTCCATGTTTTACAAATAAGGTGAGGTTGTCTTATTTATATGACACAACCCTCAACCTTTTACAAATTCAAGCCTATAAAGTTAATGACAAATTATAAAATTTTAGGTTTGCACACCCACATGTTGAGGACTAAACCGCATAATAACATAAAATAACAATAAAAATATGCAATTAGGATCCACCAAGTTCAAGGTGAGCCAAAAGGAGGACACCATGCCCCAACTAACCCCAACATATGTTTTTCCCTCATCGCCCTCCTTTTTAAACAAGTCGGATTCTTCTTTAAGGAATGACGTTTATGGGTCTCGAGACTAAAAGGAGGGGTTTTATATCAAAACAATAGGTCCAAGTGGTGTGCTAAGATGAATATGACAACCCTTACACACGCAATCACCTCTACAAAGCAAAATATGAGTGTTCCCATGTGTCCGAATGATTTGACTCAAGGGCATCGGACACCCATTCAAAAGGTAGTCAACAAAGCCACAAGGCCAACACCTCCTTGAGGTGGAAACAAAGGGGACCTGCCATGACCTGACTAGGTGTATTTATACCTAAAATCAACACTCTACACAATATAGCCCCAATACTTGGCCTTTACAAAAGAAAAAAAAAACCCTCACTCTAGTACATCTGGAAGGAATGCTTCAAACACTCTGAGGTGTAACACAACTTATGATACGACCTGCAAATTAAATATTTCCTTCTCTCAGGTCAAAGATGTTGTAGTGTCTCAAACAATCACTAGCAAGCCCGTTACTAGGTCAACATCCACTCTCAACCTTGGTTTCTTCTTACCTAGGCTCTAACACCATATTAGGAAAATAAACCAAAAGACAAGAAAGAACCAAACACAATTATGAGAACCATCAAAAAAAGAATTCCAATTAGATAGAAAAGGTCTTCTTACATTTATACAAATGAAGAAGGGGAGAGGTTACATAATGTCTTTCCTGTAAACTTTATTTATTATCGTAAATCAAACTTTAATAAACTTTTATTTATTTGAATATAAACTCCTATTTACTAAAAATGGGCAATAATATTAATTACACTAACATGTATGAATATCATTTTCATGTGGACCCCTGTATCTCATGCTCCTAGAAGAAGACAAACTGCTAAAAATAACAATCCTCTCATAGTCTGCTAGCTTTGGAATGAACTTGGATCAATGTGCATGGAACCAACTTGCTGGAATCTCACTAGATCTTAACCCTCGATAGTGCAACCATAGCTGGGGGTTATCAATGGGTGGGATACACATATGTGCAAGTTGAAGAAGGACCTTTATGGGCTAAAGCAAACACAGCATGCTTGGTACTCATGGATTGATGAGTACCTACATATTTGCTTCACAAATATTACTATAGATCCTAACATAAATTAGCTATTTGATAAATCATAAATCAGATCTACTCATCTTAGTGTTATATGTAGATGACCTGACCTTGACAAGTAGTTCAGAAAAGCTCATAGCATGGTGCAAGAAGAAAATGGCTAGCAATTTGAAACGAAGGGCATTGAACTTGTGCGCTATTTCTTGGGTTTGGAGGTTTAGCAACATCCAGGAGAGGTGTTCCTCAAACAGACAAGTATGCAGCTGAGATTTTGAATAGGTTTTAGATGATGGACTGTAAATCCTCAGCTGCTCCTATGATAATACCTAATCTGAAGTTATCAACAAATTCATAATCATATTTGGTTGAATTATCAGTTTGCTGATAGTTGATAGGTTCCTTCATGTATCTAAGAAATACCAAACCTGATATTTGTTTTTCTATAAACACATTAAGTCAATATATGGTTCAGCCAAGGCAGATTCACTTGGTCACAGCGAACCATGTGTTATGTTACCTGAAGGGCACAATGCATCATGGTCTGAGGTCTATAGGAGGTGATGATTTGATGTTGCAGGGTTTTTTCGATTCTCACTAGGCTGGAGATGCAAGTGGAAGGAAGAATACTTCAGGGATCTATCTCAATTTGGGTATGATATCTTGGACCTTGGTTCAACAAGAAGCAGGTGGAAGTGACACTTAGTTCTGTAGATTCATGGTATATCATAACAAGTTCTGCTAGTTGTGAGGCCATCTAGCTTTACAAAAGTTGATAGCAAAGTTGACCAATTGAATGTTGGAGCCTACATTCATTTACTGCGATAATCAAAGTTGTACCAATTTCTTTGAGGATCCAATGTTTCATGATCTCCCCAAGAGCATTGTATCAACTTTCAAGTACCATTTCATCAAGGACAGAGTTCCGAAGGGTGCAGTGATCCTAGAGTATGTTCCTTCATATTCCTAGGATGCAAACATTTCGGCAATGCCTTTGGCTAAGGGGAAGTTTTAGATGTTGACAAAGAGACTAGGCTTGGTGGAGAACACCTTTCTCACAATGAGGGAGAATTAAATTTTACCTTGGTTACTCCTAAAGTTGTTTCCATTGTGATGGTACATTACAACAAACGGTGCAGTAGGCTAGACAGATATAGCAGCAATTGAGGAAGAGTGAAGGCACATAGTAGTTTTATAATAATAAGTGAGAATGCATGCATGTGCTAACCCTTAATTATTTATCATGTTAACTACTATCCAGAATTTGTAATTTCCAGATTAGGAATTTTTTTTTCTAATTCAGTTTGACTTTCTTTGCAGTAAATTGAAGAAGCCATGATCCCAAGAGCAGGGTGAAGATACCTACTCTAGTTTTGGCACAACAATCTAGAATCCTTAGCGCATGCATTGCATGTAGGATGGGTACTCCTACCAAGGTGCCTAAGATAGGTCAAGTCACATTGTAAACCCTAGACCTTCTATATACAGGAAGGAAGAGTCCCTTTTGTTTATTATTCAGTTTACTGGCATGTGTGTCCACTGCTTTTCATTTTCCTATGTTAATAAAGAAAACATAGATCATTATGACTGCTGCAAATTCTTAATAGTGCAATTAGTACTTTTTATTTATCTTATGTGTTTTCAAATATTGTGAACAAAAGTAGTTTGAGCATTCCTTAAGTTTTCCATCCTTCTAGGGTTAAAGATTTGTAGGGATTTTCAGCCTGCTAGGGTTAGGTTTCCCTTGGTTTTCACTTCCTTTATTTATCCAAACATAATCTAGGGTTAGTGTAGTTTATTTTCTAGGCTAGCTTTTAGGACCTAGATTAGGGTTAGCTTCTCCCCAAACTAGCGCTACCCTAACTACCTGCCCAAAACAATCCTTCAGGACTGCTTCCTAAACCCTCACAACCCTCTTCTAGTTCCTTTTTGCTACCCTCGCTGCTCTCTTTAAACCCTCGCCCTAGGCTCCTAAGGCCCCTCTCTAACCTCGCTGCCATAACAGCCTGCTGCTACCTTTTCCTTCCACCTCCGCTAACCCTCGTTGCCCTATTGTTTCACACTAATAGTCTGCTACTACCTTCACTAGGTCCCTTCTTCCCCACGGCAATGTCCCTTAAGTCCTTTTCCCTACCTCGGGTTCCCTTTAAACCTTCTCTAGTACCCATGTTGCCCTAGTTTTCTTACCCTCGGCCCTACCATTTAGGACAGCCCTAATGTTGCTCCTTCCTCAGGCCTGTGGTTGCTATAGCAGCAGCTCTCTCCCTTTCCCTCTTCCATGCCTTTCCTTCAGCCTTGAGGCTAGTGCAAACCCTTCCTTCCCCTCTCGGTCCCCTTTGTGGCAGCCTTTACCCTTACCTTAGGGCTTCCCTTACAGTGGTAGCCCTCCCCTTTGTTGCCACACTTTCTCCTTGGCCTACACAGTGACACAACAAAGGATTTGTTGACATAGAATGTTAGTTTAATTGCTATAAACAAGAGGATGTAAATTGTTGTGTGAGTCTATGGCTTGATAAATTGTTTACATGTGTGATTGATGCCATTTATTACTATTTTAAGTGATGACTGAATACATATTGGTGTACACTCGTATACACACACGAAAGTTAGGTTTTAACAAATAACAAATAATGTTTATTTCTTGAAATAAGATGATAACTATTGCTGCTATAATTCGCCATTAAACTTCAAGTGGTAATGCTGCCTCAATGACTGTTATATTATCACTTACACTGTTGTACTTAATACTGATACATATGTGCATTTCTAACATGGTAAACATTTGACTTGTATGACACACACGTAAGCTAAGAATGCATTTGACATCTAGATAAAGAGAGTTGTCATAAGTACGTCCATGAATAATTAATAGGTGTTACTGCATATGCTTGTTTGGATTAGTAAGTTGTCGTGTAATACTTGTATTTGGTTATCATATTATTGTCTTACCCTTGACGAATGCACTAATAACTAATATTTGCACATTATGCATAAATTACATCCTTCTTACTACTTATTTGACTCCATTAAGCACTGATCACTAACAACCTCGAAAGATAATATTTTGGGTGTTTAGTGTCTTTACAGAGTCAAAATAGGGCTCTCCCCTAAGAGGATTAGGCTTCTGAAGCAGTTGGGCGAAGTTGACTAAGGTTACAATGGTCACTTCATCCTCATATGTTTACCTGTGGCTTGGACTGACATTTCAACCGGTAACATTTTGGCACTATTGTCAGGGACCTCAAATTTATTGAGGTGACTTGTCCGAGAAAGAATGACACTTTGGTAAGTCTTGAAGTCCTGATAGTATATGATTGCATACATTGTTTGAAAGGACTAACCATCAGGCTTACCTGGATAGTCCACAAAGAACTCAGCTCACCCCATCAATCAGGTACACCCTTGTTTTATTTGGTACTTTGGTGAGATTTACTTAACTAACTTGGCAGGTCTCTCCTGGCAACTCCAATCAAAGAAAACAAAGAAGTGCTCTATAAAAAACAAGGAAGCCTAATGATATGGAATCCAATTACGAATTATGGATGGATATATTTTATATTTCAAGCATTCCGGTATTTCCACACAAGTATGTCATTCAAGATGGTGGGAAGGCACTTTTCCCATTATTCTAGCAATATAAGTACCATGCAGCAACACATGTGCAAGCATTCACGCAATTTTATCGGGCAACCAATACCATACACGAAGACATCAGAATGAGGCTCTTTCTGCTATCTCTTCACTTAGAAGACAACTTGTCTGTCAGGAATCGGTATGAGGGTCTTCCACGCAAAATATTTTCTTCACTCAAGCAGTTCATTGATGCATTCAACATGGATTGGGATCATGGTATTGAAGAACGTGAAAGAAAGGCCATGATCGATAGTATATGGGAAGAAACACTCGAAAATAGCCAAACACAAGATGTTGTTAGACACTGAGAGGGGGGGAGTGAATCAGTGTAAATCCAATTACAATACTTTTCTTAACTTGTCACAATTAACTACCAATTCATCATTCCACTATTCTACCAATTTCATAATCATTTCATAAACTTCTTTCACTTCATCATTCACATATCATAAGCATTTGAATCATCAAGAACCATAACACAAAAGAACACAACACCATATAATTTTGTAATCTTTTTGTATTAGTTTTGGACCGACTACAACCCTGAGGTAAAATCAGCACCTACTAATACAAATAGCACCTACTCTTCATTCATGACCCTGCCTGGTTTTCTTAGACCCTGCTAAGAAGATTTTGAGGTATCCTAACCTCATATGCAAGACAAGCTTGCATTTACAGTTAAAGCTCACTGTCTCAACACAGTTTCATACATGTCATTGTCATATTATACCAGCACTTGTCTCTAGTCCACTTCAGCAACTCTTCAAGGAGCATTCATCAGTACTTCTTCATACAGTCACATTAACTCTTCATTCTGTCCAAGAGCATTCTGTCAGAAAGAATATCAGCAATTTATTATCATACTGTCCCTGACTTCATAATCTTCTGAGCACATCTTCATTCATGTCATTAGCTGAAGGTATCACTGCCACCTCATCACTATCATCATTTATCATTGGTCATGTCACTTGTCAAATTGCTCATTACTGTCATCAACTTGTCATTGCTATACTCATCATTGACTGCTATCAAGTCAAATCAAGTTAATCATTTTCATATCAACTGCTGCTCAAGAATCTGGTCATACTCTGATCATGCCAATGAACAAAAGATCTGCTCATGTGATGCTCATGGAAATCACCAACAGCCTGCTCTTCAAAGTTTTGCTCATAACATCAAGTTAGCAAAATATTTGCTCAATACCATGTTACTCGTGTCAAGTCATCAAAGTTCTGTCCACACACTACTCATTACATACACATCAAGGATCTGCTCATGTACTTCTCAATCCAAATCACTGCTCAGGAGAGCATACAAAGTTGTCTGATCATATGGTCAATATGTCTTTATTCTGAGCTTTCACTGTCAAGTGTATACAACTCAGTCCAATCATAAATAGATCTGCACTAGTAACTTTTGTCATCAAGGGCTATCAAGTTCACAATCCAGGCCAACCTCAACATACCATCATGTGTTATTAGGTCTTTGAGAAGTACATCTTCAACAATTGTCCAAATCAAATTTCAATCTATGCTCTAACCACTACACATTCAACTAGACAAAGTACTGAGATCTATCAACAGAACTTCTTCAAGATGTCTACAATAAGTGCTTACTTGGATTAGGACTGAGATCACTTCTTCACTGTGCAAAAGGGTCACTTCATCACTGCAAAGGAATTACTTTACCACTGTGCAAAGGAATCACTCACACATCACTGTCATCATCATCATGATTGACTTATACACCACTGTCATTGTTTAACTACTGTTAAATGAAGCATGCCACTATCATCATCTATGCTACTGTCAAGGTGGCTGTGCATGTATCAACACCGTCTTCACAAGCACATACCACTGAAAAACACAATTGGACAGTCGAAAAATACACAGTGGACAGTCCAAAATTGCATAGTCAGACACTCCAAAATTGCACACAGTTAGTCAGTCCCGGAATTGCACAGTTAGATAGTAGAAAAATCAGAGATAAAGATTGTAACCTTCAATGTGCTGCTCTCCTCGAAAATCAGAGTGTGCTACCTCAATAATCAGTCCTTAAGACTGTCCAAAAACAGAATTTAACCTATCTTTCAAGAACAACCTCTAAATAGTTCATAAAGTGTATAGACAGTCCTCAAATCCAGTCAAGCTGTTGCCTTCAAATCTGTGCAAGACCTAGTCACAAAAAGACTTTAAAAATATACCAAAACGTGCCATAGACTTGTCATTCAGTAAGCTTTTCAACTCTACTCTTAGTCCCTCATTATCTTCCACATTCACTTTGTTGGATATACTGTAGAGCTGCTACAGTGAACAATTCAAACACGAGCTACTGCAAATGTTTAGTCAAACTTTGGAGTAGTAACACACCAACAATAAAAAACTCGGACTGTTCCACTTGGGCTTGTCTACATGCTGAGAAAATTCGGCTGTCAAGAGGTCTACTGCTGCTACAAATTTGAACTGTACATACCCTATGCAAGTCCAACATTGGACTGCCAAAAAAATATCAAACCAAAAAAAAATTATTCTCTGCAAATTCGGGTCTGCAAAAAATTGCAGTCACTGCTCCTCCGAAATTTGCCTCAGTCCACGAAAAGACCCCAGAGCTCATCCGAAATTATATTTTCAAAATGAGGTTTGTTAGGGTATTTATAGTGGTTTTTTGATATAATTTGGAGCTGACCTACATAAAAATAATTTTATTTTTAATTTGATTTTTTTAATTTAATTTATGGAGCCGACTTGACCACCTATTCCATTTATTAATAATATTTTTATTTCACCACTTCTTTGCCACATCATTATGGCACATAGGGGTGTGTCCACAAGTCATCGAGGAACCCATCATCATGTCATGTATGACCAAGCACCCCATCACCCAGCCACTAAGTGTGTGGGTACCACATGCAAGGGTGTGCTAAGATCATAAGTTCCATCATACCACCATGTAAGTGGGTGCCAAACCTTCTCATGCACTTAGGACCATCTTCAAGAATTCCAAGACCTCATTACCACATCATCTCCTTCATCATGCCATCTAATCACATCAAGAGCAAGCAATGGGTTTCATGATCTTTGTAAGGGCATCAAGGTCATCATCAAGGGTTCCAAGTCTTCATTAAGTTATCAAGGACCTTTAATCCAACAAATGTGGGTCCAAAGGCTTCTTCATTAAGCAAGAGGCATCATGGGCTTCTTCAACCACCTTAGCCATGCAAGGGGACCTCTATGGGTCAAGATCCATCATGATATCACCTATGGGGTAGCTTGGTTTCTCCTGGGGTACCATGACACCATCAGAGCATGAATGACCACAGAATGGGTCATTAATGCTTCTCTAACCCATCTAGGGTTTCTCCAACATCCATCAAGGCTTTAGGACCATCTCCAGGGTCTTCAACACCATCAACAAAGTCTTCAACATCTTCAGCAAGGTGGTGGCATCAAGTTCCAGCTTGTGGGTACAAGGACCTTGTCAACTGGGTACAAGGTGCTTCAAGGCACAAACCCACTCTGTAAGGGATTCAAGGTACTGCAAGGTGCAAACCCACTCTGTAAAGGTTCTAGGCATTGCAGGTGGGACTTGGTGGCATCAATGACATCTTGTGGGGCCACTGCAAGTTCATGTTGGCATCAATGACAATTTCATCAACAGATGATTCAAGCGAAGGAATCAAAGATGATAATCCATTTGAGTTTAAAGACCTTGACAATCCGACTGCTACAGAAATGGAAATAGGTTTCGCTCCTCTTAATTTATCAAACTTTTCAGGATATTCAGATGAGTTACCAGAAATATTCTGGCATGCCTTCAAGGGTGACCATGAAAATGCCGCGCATCATGTGGAATGGTTTATGACTTGGCTTCAAAATATGGTATTAAAGAAGAAGAAGATGTCTAATCCATGTGACAGTGAGAATCCATCTTGCAGTTATAAGTCAAGCTAATGTGCACAAGGTTTAGTCAAACTGCATTTTACAACTAGGAGTTGAAGTAATGTGAATTTCTTGTGATAGTGGAACTCCTAATAAACCCCTCTGAACTCCTAACAAATTCCTCTGAACTCGTGTGATAATTGCACTTAGTGGCATGGTAATGTGCAACTCATGTGAAATTTGAACTCCATCTAGCTTTGGGAGTCCATTTAATGTGTGTAAAGCTTAGTCGAACTCCATTTGGAAGCTAGGAGTCAAGATAACTCAGAGTTGTTATATTAACTACAATAGATTTATATTAACTTGTAAAATAACTATGACATACAACTATTAGCTTAACTCCAATGACGATACAACTATGAGTTTAACCTCAACCATGAGCTTAACAACCATAAATTAAGTGGTTGTTATATTAGATTAACCATCATCAATGTGTCAAATATATACTTGGCGGCGTATTTTGAACATATTAATCTTATTAATATGGTTGTTGCTAGTATTTTATAAATTAAATTAATAATTATCCTTTATGTGAACATATATAATTTATAATAAGGGTCTGATGGCTGAAATATTAATGTGCCATTCACAGTAGAAAAAACCATTAAAACAATTTGGTACAACATCCTGCAAGCTCGATTCTATCATCTTATCACCAAAGCCATCCTTGTTTCCATAGATTGAATTTTTTCTCACATCGTTATATTGTTCTTCAAGATAAGCACCACCAAGAAAATCCTCCAACTTTGGGCCTTCTCTGTCATTCCAGTTATAGTGCCCAAGGATGTAGATATATGTTCACTACTACCCTCAGCCAGTATCTTCGGCTTCATCATTTATTTTGAATGCACATATGATTCCATATAGTAATGTATACTTTCTAGGTCATCACCTAATGTTGAACACATGCATGGGACCCCATAATAACTACTTTTGGTCTTCCCCAACAACCATAGTAAACAAGAACTTTGTACATGTTCCCAGAAACTTTAAACACCAATATGTTACCATTTGTTATAGATTTTGCATTATGTTTTTGGTGGAGCAAACTATTGGTTCGACCTTGGGTGTGATCTCCATGTGATTTTGACGACATAGATGCCCCTAGGTTGTGGTTTCTCAGACTAAAAGCTTGCCCAACAAGTCAAAAAACATTAAATCAAATAAACAAACAAAAATAAAAATACAAACAAAGGACATGTTTATTGTTAGAACATAATATAAACTAGTAATGAAATGGTATCACGCTTTTTTTTTTCAGAGGAAAAAATACCAGATCCTGTTATTCTATTGAATCAAAGATCATCATATACATTCAGTCATAGAGACATTCGTCAAGAATAGATTCAGCAATGGGGTATCCTCTTAGCTCAAAGGCGAGTCCTCGTCATCAAACCATGGGCATAAAGTCACAAGCCTGTTGTATTGCAGCCTTTTATCATCACTCCTGTATAGACATGTCAGATTAATCATTTTTCAGAAATGGACATAAACAACATAAATCATGAGCATAAGAAGAAAACTGAGGGTCTCTACATGGGATTGCTAAGATCCCATTTAATGACAACTTAACTATGTGTTAAAAAAAGGGGGTCAATGCCCAGTGCAAGCGAGTATAACTGAAAAATTACCATGATCAATAATCTTGTCATTTAGAGATTCCTTGAAATTCCCGAATCCTAAATCAAGAGAGAGTGTGTTTTTAGAGAGACTATCAGTTATCTAGTTATGCTCACGATATATGTGTTTCATGATCATTTCCAAAAAGTTATGCAGTAATTCTCTAATATCATCACACCAATTACTCAGATGAGGTAAGTTCAGTGTGCCCTTTTCTGTAGCCCATGATATGATGACAAGGGAATCACCATATATAGAGAGTAGAGGAATTCCCATAATCTTTGAAACAGAGAGAAGGGCCCATAATGCCATCAGCTCAGACTTAGTGTTAGTACTTCTGCCACAGCTTATGGAGAAATGAATACTGTAAGAGCTGCTCAAATATAATATGAATCCTGCCCCCCCCCCCCGATGTTCTTGGCAGCTGCACCATCAAAATAACCACAAGGATAAGAAGTCGTTGGAGGCAAACCAATGACTCTGTATTTAATCTTCTTTTAGGCACTGTAAATGTATGATAGAGCATATCTATTTGGAGAAAGACCGAATAGACAGATGGAGTATTTCCTTCAAAAATACATCTATTTCGGTGTATCACGCTTTTATGCAAAATACAATCCTTTGGGATCGACATTACGAATTAGTAAGTATGATATAAAAGAAAAGATTTAGGATAGAAGCCATAGCAAATGAATTTATAGTTTGAGGCATATTCCCAGTATGCATTCATCTCACCTTAAAATCCAAGAACAAAAAACCACAAACATTATTTTATTTAGTAGATACCATATAATGGTCCATACACAAAAAAATATGATATAATATGGGTAATGCCAAAATGCATTGAAGGCTACTAAATTCTTCTATGTTTTTATTAGAATTTAGATTACTTATAATCTTGATCCTACTTCAAATATTCTATCAAATAAAACCTTATTATTCAAGGAATATTTTTTTCATAGATTTTATATTGATGTGTTTTTCATGAAGCATTGCCTTAACGTTGAAGCTATCAAAAAAAAATTGAAGTCGCTAACAAAGTATCATTTTTCTTAATCAAATTAAATCACTAAAATATTTATAATCTCATATTTTTTTACTCAAGTAAAAAGAAACGCTTTAGAACTGTTGCAATTATATTTTCAAACACCAATGGATTTAGCTAAGAGTAGCCAAGAATTAGAGACTAGATGTGAAGGGTATGAGTCCTTTGCTATCAACAATTAAAATGAGAGTTTATAGGTCTATGAAGGAGACGTGGATGTGATGTGAAGGGCATGGCTTCATTTCTTTTCCCAGCCCACAATGCCAACGAATCAAAAATCCCATAAGCTATAAATATGTTGCTATAATCTTACAATGTTGTAAGTATATTGTTATAATCTTACAATGTTGTAAGGGACTTGCTGCCTTTTTATCTTTTTTTTGGCAAGTAACATGATTTATGCTTATAACAAAAATAACTTAGAGGGAATAACTCTAAATAGTACAATTTTCATTAAGAATAAATTGATAATTAGAGTAATTTGATGATTACAAATTTCTAGCTCAAATAATTGTTTTATTTTTTTTAATTGAAATAATTTTATTTAAACAAAATCAAGTAAGTAATATCTAAGTAGATTACCTCAACAATCCAGTTGAGGAATCCATTGAAGTCCTCCCTATAATAGTCCACTGCAATAATCGAATTAAGTTCTCCCAACCTCAGATTTACCTACCAACCAAATAGGAACGCCCTATTTGGATCCTTAGTTCTAAGGAACTGTAGTTTAAACAACAAACTATTGGCCCTATGTGCCTATAGTTCTTAGAACAATCCCTGAAAACAGTATAGAGTCCCAAAATTATAGTGTCTCAAGTCCACTTCCATGGATCCCTCCTCTCATCCTGTCATCCTCCTCTTCCTTTTTCCCAAAAGAGAACCCCCCTTCCATTTTCTCCCATTTCTCCTTAAGCACTTGCAAGTGCCCCTTCCTTTAGGTGGAGTGTTGCACTCTCTTCTACGAGGGGTTAAAATAATTATTTTCAAACTACAACCATATCCATACATTTAATTCAATTTACATTTTACCTAGCACATCAAATCAAATCTAATAACTTCAAAGTAAAACCGTATCCAATCATTTAATTCAATTGACCTTTTACCTAACATAATCAGTCAAATCAATCAAATTGAATAGCTTCAACCTTGGTAAAAATTTATGAATAATATCTTATAATCTCAGTCCTAATCAATATTAAAATGAAATGCACCTAAAATAAAACAAAATCCCAATCAATATTAAAATGGGATGCATCTAAAATAAAACAATGAAAAAGTGAATAATAAATTAAATGCACTTTTCGTTCATAAATACATGTATAGTTAACCTAATATGCTTCGACAAAAATAATCATTTTTTTCATATGGTTCACAGCCTCGAGAATAGAGGTCGGGGCTGCTACATCCATAGTAATAATTCTAGTGGGGGCACCTGAAGGGGCCTTGCTCTATCAACTCCAGTTTTGGGATCCTAAGCGCGAAGGACCCAAAAAGTTGGATTCGTGACAATTGAACCTCTAACCTCAATATCAAATGGTCTTTGAATTTGGACTCCAACCAACTGAACTAGCCCTCGGGGCTTCAATAAAAATAATCATAATTAAATAATAAATCTATATTTGAATAATACTAGCATATGCACGCAAGATATGTAGGTGTAGTTAGCACATACATAGCTCATGTGTGTATTAACAACAAAAACTCTCACATTAATGCATAGTTCCTATATTCTATCGTTCTAGAACGAAATCGACAATAACCACAACATCTAACAATATTGATAACATGTTCACAATAATATAATTCAAGCTCCACAACATATCGAGATAATCAAACATGAACACACAAGAGATTTAGCACATGAAAAAAACAATAAATTTAGCATACAAGTAACCAAACTATTATAACTAACTCCCCACATCGTATCTAAACTACTACAAACCATCCTTCCTTCCTAACATATTTCCATGTTCCACATCCTATCCTTTCCTTTGCTAAATATACTAAGGCATCAAGTATAATGATCTACCCCATATAGAACCTATAAGTGGACATGTCAATTATATCAACCAAGCTTCTCCAATAAGAGACCAGTAATTCTCATCACACAACTTGGGGAGTGTGGCTCAGCACTTTGATCGCATGACCCTAGGTTCAGGAGGATTTGTGGTGGGTAATGTAATGTCGCTTATGTATTAATTTAATATTGACTAAGTATAAACTCAAATTTGACACTAGGTGGTAAATATTTTATTACTTTATCTTAAACATGTGCAAGATAAAGCCTTGCCACTTGTCCTCTTGAGAGGGTAGATGCAAAAGACATTTTTTTGACTTCATTAATAAAATGTTGGAGCAATTGGAATGGCCTTTTTAGAACTTGATGAACCATTGCCCCATAAGCGGGGAACACAGACCTATTACTCAAGAGGGGAGACAGTGAAAAAAGTCAAGAGACAGATTTATGGAACTAACCCGTGAAAATTTAGGAGGGGATCCAAGGCCGACCAATTACCCAAGGAGGAAAATTTGGGCAGTGTGTAAGGCCTGGGAAAATATTATTTATATGTATATGTATGAGGACAGGACGTTGTCTAGTATGCATGGAAAACTTGTTGTGTGATCACCTTTGATGTGTTAGGCATTTTTCAAAGTTATGAGCTTTGTTGAGTTAAGCTAGAGTTGGTTCCAGTTTTTAGTGAGTGAGAATTCTATTTGGAAAATTGTTGTTGCAATTGGATAGTAGGGTGTTAGCCCCTATGGTGTCATGGTTCATGCTAAAGGGTGATTATTAAGAAAGAATATTGGTTGTTTGGTGATCTAGGGTTGGGTGGAACGTAGTTGTTCCAACTATGTTTTCCTACAACCATTTGTAGTTCAAATATGTATTAGAAATTGTTCATTTCTTACCTTTCTATTTGTTTTAGGTTAGTATAATCTACAAGTTAATTTTGACATTTAAAGTATTTAGAGATTGTTCATTTCCTATTCTAGTTTCTTGTTTAAGTTATTTACTAATTTCAAATCGATTAGTTCAGTTATGTTTTATAAAGACTATCGTAACTTCTATCTCATTTTTTTGCTCAATTTATTTTATAAATATGCAAGTCATATAGTTGAAACATTTTCTACAAGACAAGAGTTCAAGTTATGGTTATTATGCTAGAAATCACTTATTTCTATCTATTCTTGGAATTTAATCTATGTTGTATTATTTCATCTTTAAATATTTCTATTATTATAACTAATTGTCCTTTTTAATTATTTAACTAATGATTGCTAAAGTAATAATATTAACACGTGTATGTGTGCCCATGACCATGTGTGTCTGTGCCCATGTGCGTACAAAAATAAATATATTTAAAACAACTTCCTATATAAGAGATACATATAATAAATCAAATTACAAAGACAAAGTATAGATATATAATGTTAAAAGTATAGATATATATTAACATTATAGAGAATTTGGCTTGTTTAAATAATATATTGAGAAATTGTATCCACAAACCATGGAAAACCCTCATAAAATCAATCAATAGATATGTAGAATCAAAGGAACCTTATTGCTTAGGGTTATAACAAGAGAACTAATTTCTTTGTTTTAAAATATATAAATTATAAATAGAGTGGTCCAAGGTCGAGTCGACTAGGGTATGCTCTACTGAGATATTTAAATTTATCAATTAAAATTTTTTAGAATTCATTTGAATGTTAAGGATGAAGAATAAAATCATAAACAATCATTTTTGGGTACAGTGGAGGATAAAATTTCAAACCCCAAGGGTTCAAAACCCATAATGGTTGGGACATGAAGAGTCATCATCCTTCGCACTCGTCTAACCCTCATCTTGGGAAACAAAACAAAGTAACACAAGTTAGAATGTCAATTTTTCTTATGCATGCACCTCTTGTTTAGTTATTACAATTATATGGAATCATGTGTATTTTGGTTTGTACACAGGTACATTATAATTACAATACATAAACTATTAAAAGGGTGCAAGTGATCATAGGGGCTATAAGCCCACAAGAGGGCATTTTAAAATAGAATATTTCGTTGTTGCCTTATGATCATTAAATGTTTACCACACTTGGATTGTAGTTGTTCAAAGGAAGGGGTACCTGGAATTATTATGAAGGCATGTGGTCTCTTCTTAGTTTGGAGCATGTAAACCATGAATTAAACATTAGAAAGGATTTTCCTCATGTTCATCTATTTTTTTTTTATGTTTTATTTTTAGTTTTTATTGATTTATGAAATTCATGGTTAGTTAGACATTAGAAAGGATTTTCCCCATGTTCATTTATTATTATTTTTAATGTTTTATTTTTAGTTTTTATTGATTTATGAAATTCATGGTTGCCCACTTGAATGTAATGAGTAATTGGGCAATAGTGAATATGATTACAACCAATTTATCGAATGAATTAATGGGTTTGATTGTATGTGTATGTGTTTAAATACACTTGTGAATGTTATTAACTTCTTGAGTGAGATATAACCAGCATAGATCCAAATCCTAGGCTTTATCAAGCTTGGAGAGAGATCAAAGATTTTGAGGTGCAAAACTTTTCTTTAGTATTGCACTTAAGGAGCTATAATCTTTGATGTATTCTATATATAACCATTGATTTGAGTCAAACCAAAAGACACATCTTTTTATTTAAAGTCCCGAATTCTATGCAAATTTGAAATTCAATATATTATAAATATAAATGTTATATTTTATATAAATTTTAATTTAATTATAAATAAAAATTTATTTTAGATTAAAATTAAAATTACATTTTAATTTAATTTAATTTAATGATTATGTATCTCAATATATTTATATTTAAATATATATATTAATATATATTTTAAAATATATATATATATATATATAAGAGTTAGCTTTCCATCCGACCATTTGCACCAATCGGATGATCTGGCTTGCGTGAGCTTTCACATCAAGCATTGTTGGTCTTTCGATTGGTGCAAATAGTTGGGTGGAAAGCTAACTCATATATATGGTTGCCTGGGTAAGCCTGCAGGATGGAGAACGTGCAGGATGTCTGCGTGAGCTTGCATGTTTAAATAATTCACAATTCTATCGATATTAAATAATAAACTAATACTTCAAATTTATTGTTTTGAAGTGCTTTAATCTACTCTAAGGCACCGTGACATGATCTACTTCATTTTCACAAGAGCTATATGTTATTTTGTATGTCATTCATTCATTGTTCACAATCCTTAGCATGTTAAACATTATGTGGTTAATGGATATTTCTCTGTCATAATTAGCACCAATGCAGCTTAACAACATGGCAGTTTATGAATGCAACTTGAATGTTGGGGCCATTGCATTTTTAGTGTTTATACTTTAGTCCATTTTGTAGTCAAACTCGCCACACTTAAAAATTTAAAACTACTTGTCGTTAGTGGGTTTTGAAAGTGGGTTGTTGTCCGTGGAAATGGAAATGTTGTGGTTCATGCCGTCCATTGCTGAATATGTGACTGTGCATGCATCATGCAGATAGCTTTTTCCAAAATGTACTACTGCACAATTTGAACATAATAATAAATTCATAATTTAAGGCAATCACTCCATTGTATCTGTACAGAAGAGAGATGTAAAACAATGGGAGAAGCTACTATTGTACTGCAGAATCATTTTTCTGGTTATAAAATTGAATAGTTTTTGGTAAATTTTCATGAGTTTTAGTACGAAGGGAGTAAACGTTTTTGGTAAAATTTCATGAGTTTTAGTATGAGGGGAGTAAAATTTATATCTATGGAGTCGAAGTCCAACAACCGAAGAAAGAGATACCATATTAGTTGGCTCCGAATAATAATGCTGGCTGGTAAGAAGAACTATCAACAATCAAATCCCTACTGAGCTGAATCTTTAAGGTGTCGATAGCATTATCTTTATAGTATTGACTTTTACAGACCCAAATGGTCAAAAAATTGAATCAATCAACATTTCTATGTTATCTTTACTCCTACAACCAAATTTCTTTTGCTAAGGACATCGGTTCTTTCATTCCTTTGTGCAATAATGACAGTGGCTGGGCAACAATGGCAGTGACTTTTACAGTATACTTGAGTACTGGACAAAGTTTTTGGTGTTATTTGTAAATTGTAAGGCCACTGGCAGTCGATGTGGGTCATTCAGATTGCCTATAAAAACTGCCTAATTCTGCTTACATTTGCAGAGACAGCTTCTTTGAGTTGTGGGCGTGTGTAGTGAAAGAAGGGAATTTAATACGTGTAAAATGAATGCAAAGATGGAGAAGAGCCCTGCAATTTATTACCGAAGGAAGAGAAATGCAGATAGTAGTGTCTTATCTATGTGGTGCATTGATACGGATCCCCAAACCTTTGCTAATTTTTTTGCTATTTTTATTACTTTCTACTTTTTAATTGACAATATTATTTATAGCTGAAATCACTTTACATAAGGTTACATAACTTTATAACATCTCTCATTACGTAACGTTACATCACGTTACAAGATCTCTTCCATAATATTCACTATCACTATTATTTTTTGCAGACATGTTACAAACGTTACATCATATTACAAGATCTCTCCCATAATATTCACTATCACTATTATTTTTTGCCCACATGTTATAAACGTTACTAACGTTACATCACGTTACAAGATCTCCCCATACTGGGCTGTAAAGCGCAGCCCAATAATATATGAGTTGTTGACAAATTCATAGGAAAAGAAAGCTCGTATTGAAAGTGTCAATAGTTTATACAACTAAAGAACAAGTCACATATGTTATGTGAAGAAGAATACGTCGATTACTGGTTTAATAGAATTTGGGGTAACACTTACATAAGCAACTATTCGGATAGAGTGCAAGGAAGAAAACAATACAATCAAGTTAAAGTAAAATATCACAGGGATGTAAGAACAAGTTGATCGTGATGAAACTAGTACAAAAATAATTAATATTTTCATTAATCATGTGATGGCAATGTTTGAGTCTAATAAAAATGTGAAAAGATATTTTTATGCTAGACCTTTCAAGTACCAGGAACACACCTTGCATATATCTCTTTTAAACGAGAAGAGCTTAGATTGGAAACAAAGTCAGGCAAAGACTTATGATTAGTTGGCTTTCATCAAAGACATCTAGAAATACAAACGACAAGAATATTAGGGTGTTAAATAAAAGAAGATCTAAATTTATAGGAAATATTAGTTAAAAAAATTCATAAAAATACTAAGGAGAGTTAGATGCGGTATACAATGTCATACGCTTTCATTTTGAACCCCGGAAGAATTTTACTGATTAGACTAAGTGGTGAAAAATTTTGAAAATAAAAATGGTTAAAGATTTTCTTTTTCAGCTTGTGCATTAAGCTCAAACAATAAAGAAAAATATTGAAACAAAATACTTTGGAAAAGTTTATTATGTCCTCGACAAGGGGATATATATCAATCGCTTAAGGCCATTATTTGGAGCAATTTGTACTAATTTTTAAAAACATTGATATTAGACTAAGGTTGTGTGTGTGTGTGTGTGTTTTTTTTAATTTTTAGTTTCTTAAATGTCTATTTTTTAAGCTTATTATTGGATGGTGGAGATGACGTTGCTTTGGGTTCCCATGCCCCAAGACCCGGCTGCGTGGCTAATATCAACAATGCTATAATGCTCCTGGTAAACAATACATCTTTTAATATATATTCCAGATTTCAGATCGACTTGATTAGACAACCATGGTGCACATAGCAAATGGAAAGCCATGGCAATTAATAATCTGATATAAGATAAATAAAATATATTTTCTGGCCAAGCATATCAAATTGGGAAAAGTGTCAAGATATTAAACTGAGTGTCCCATGAAGACCTGCATTTCTCTCGGTATGTGGAATGTCGCCAACTTTCTTGTTGTAAATAAAAAACATTTACTTATCCACAGGCAAACTTTTGAGAGCTAGTTGTTGAAATGCGGGTTTTGTGTTTCTCCAAGGTTTTTCATGATGATGCACACAGGATTTGATCTACTGCTTCAAACAATATTCATCAACATGTATAGAAATAATCATTAAACTTTCTTATTTGAAAACTATGATAATGTGGTTAACGCAAAAGAACCTGTAGTCCAAGGGACTATTTCTGAGTTTGATGAACTCGTTGAGGTATTTTTGTTGTTTCTTGGCAGTTCCCATTGATTTTTTTTCATTAACTTGGCATTGATGGGTGACAGAAATGAGAGTTTAACATGGCTAATAGTGATTCCTCCAAATCTTAGCCCTATTCATCTTCTCCCATTTGCTTGTTGGGATTTTCTTGGAGGTTACTGAAACGTCTTTTTAATCTTGGGTTGAAATTAAGTCTAGATCCTCGTTGAGCTCTGAAAATAGTTGAAGTCTCAGCATGATTTATGTATGAAGCCAACTTTTGAAAGTAATAAAATGTTTTTGCTGGTCTTTCCTCATTGGCATTTGTATTAAATCCTTACAAGTCTTTTGTTTTTTCTCATTTGTTGTTTGGGGTATGTAGGTTTTATTTTTTCTCATTTGTTGTTTGGGGTATGTAGGTTCAAGATAGGTCATTTGTTTTTATTTTTTTATTTTATCTTTATTCATTTTTTTTAACAGGACTCAGGTTCTATATATTGACATTAGGTTCACATTTGTTTTTATATCTTAATAAACACAAACCAAAAACTTTGGTTTACATTAATAAACATAATGTTGCGAACTTTGCTTGGTTTCTCTTTTGATTTTGGTGGGTTGCTGCTTTCCCTTTCTCATGTTGTTGGTTGTGAGTGCAGTGAAAGTAGGGTTGTTTTCTTGGCCAGTTCAGGTGCAATGAAGGCGAGGTTATTTCCTTTGTGAGTTCGAGTGCAGTGAAGGGTTGTTTCCTTTGCTAGATCGTTTATTCAAACTTGTAATTACTTTTAAGCCTTTGCTTACTCAAATACAATGTCCATTAGTATATAATTTCAGCTTTAGCTCCAACGTCCTAGCAAAATTCTCTAACTTGAGATGCCTAGCAATGTCCTAGCTCAACATCACAGTGCACTGTTAAAGTGGGCTGCAGAACCCTAACAAATTTCTGGCCCTTATAGAAGGGACCAATATATGCACCTTCAATTCTTTGATAATCCAATATTGGCTCCATTTTCAGTAGACTGCAATTTGCAAGTAGTGGTTGTAGACTGCGAAACATCTGCATACAGGTAACTATAGTAACCTGTAGACAACAAATTCAGGTATAAGCTTCAGCGATGAAAAACTTCTAGTTTTAGATTTTAAAAAAAGAACATTGGAGATGGAATGAATTTAATTTAATTTAAAAATAATGTCCTGTAGTGACTTAATAATGGGCAATGGATTTGCAAAAAGGACCAGAATGTACAATGGAAGTTATCTTTGATATGTCTACTAATGGCTAAAGATGGGCAACGGGACCGCAAAACGGAAAAGGACTACAATGTACATTAGTACCTAAAACATCTTGGATATAAATTTAAATGAAAAGAGAAGAGCTAAATTAGGCAAGCTGTACCGGAAATGCAATGGAGCACAAGAAATCCACATTGGTGAAGAAGGGTGAGGATCTTAAGAATGATGAAAAAAACCCATATAATTGTAACAACCAGTTAAGATAAGACAATTATAGTGTCACGCAACAACTCTCCTAACATGCAAGCCTGGGAAAAAGTTTGTGCTGAGATTCTTGCTCGAAACTGGCTAGGGTCTGAATGTCCATGTCGCCTAACCTTCTACAACGTAGAAAGTTGAATGTCCATGGCGTTGAAATTATCATATATATTTCGTTTTAAATTCAATTCAATCTCGCCATTGTCGGCATCAACTCCAGAAAATTTCAAGAAAATTTACTCCATCTTCTCTGTGGTTTCATCCGTGTGGTGTCTGGTTATTTTTTTGTGTAATAATATATTATGCAAAGGGGATTAACCATCGTGGATATCGCATTGATCTTGGCTGAAGAATACCTCCAGAACGGGGACTCTGATGCAACAAGCACAGTTAACGTTCATACAAGGAAAATAATATCGAGAGGACTTCTTTTGATGTAGATCACAAGGTCAATTAGTAATCAACTGCAAGTAGTGTCTGTTCCACTGAGCATGACTTGTTTGTTTATTTTCTTTTCTACAGTTTTAGGTGTTTATAAACTCTAGAGTTAAGATTGCCATCAATACTTCACATTTTTAATTCTGTATAATTAGAATAATAATATATATATTATTTATAAGTCATTTACTAATTTTCCATTGTTGGTTGCATTTTAGATTAAGCTCTCTTCTGTATCTCTTGGAAACAAAAACTCTGTCTTGTGACTTCATTTTCAAGCTTGTTTTAGAATGTTGTCATGTGACGCCTATGGCTACTCAATACAGAGAGAAATGGATTATTTTCATGAAATCCCATGACATGATAATATTGCCTTGGCTTTAGCGTAACATAAAAATAGAAAAACATACTGGTTTATTTTCTTAAGGGAGTGCAAGATATGAATTAAGTAATAGTCGGCCTGCTTCCGGTCATGTTTCTGTGGCTTCTTCTACAAATGAAGGCAAGGCAATGCAAGTGCAAGGACAAATTTTCCTTTCTCTTTAAAAATCTAGAAAATTATTGTCTACTTAACTTTAAAGATGCAGAATTCAACCAAAGTCTGTTAATTTCTCAATTTCCTCAGAGGAGCTGGAAATTCAATTTGAGAGTATTTTTTTCCTTATTTATTTACTTACATTTCAAAATAATGCTTAGTAAAGTTATTTTCAATCAAAGTAGTTATTATTCCATTAGAACCAATTTTAGAAAAAAATCCCAATGCAAAACACATATAGAATAAAATTGATTTCAAGAATTTGACATTTGCAGGTTATGTTCCCGTGCACAACTACTCTTTCATAAATATAAATATAAATAAAAAAATCTAAAAATTTACCTCTAGTAATTCTTCTGATTTGATACTTTGTAGATGCCAGAAACTTGTCATGGGCAACTTGTTTTGATATTCCATATGCTGATAAATCATTCTGTTACTTCAAGAAAATTATACTTATTTTAACTGTAAGAAAATGACATTTGTATTGAAAGTTTTGGAATTGAATAGTTTTAAAAAGCGAGATTTAGAATTGAATAGTTTGAATAGTTTAGTAAAGAGTATTAGGATAAGCGAGAGAGAGATTTAAATACAAACTAAATGGAAAGCCTTACTCCTTTTCCCTTACTTTTTGGCTGAATCTTAAGTAAAATACATAGAAGATAACATTCATTTTGAAAAGAAACTGCATGGCTAAACCTTAGAGTGAAGTGGCTTGGAATACTTTGTAAAAAAAGGTTTTGGCTCTGACCATGGTTATCATGTAGAGAGACGAGACGTGAAATGGATTATTTTCATGAAATACAATTTAAAGTATTGTAATGTGACCCACCAGTTACCCACTTCAAAGAAAGGGATTATTTTATTAAGTAAATTACTTTTAGTTTGATATATAGCTAGAGTATTTCACTGTAAAATTATTATTTTAATTTTTTTTTCAAGTGTATAGGTTAAATTATAGTGATTAGACATGTAAATATAGCCTAATTAAATCATTATAAAATTACTATTTTAAATTTTTTAGATAATCACTATAAAATTACTATTTTAATTTTTTTTAGGTATATTAGAGATGTAAATTTTTAATTGGATTTTTATTTTAGTTGATTATTTGGAATAAAATTATTGTTATATATATAATTTTTTAATTATTATTTTTATTTTCTTTTTTAGACCATATGAATTAATTTTCAGTGATTTGACATCAATTTTAATA